>JAXCGZ010008082.1:0-58833 GCA_037179515.1 Halocaridina rubra
ACAGTGCTTATAAGTTTATAATTTGTTGTTCTCGTGGGGCATTACGAGACACTCAAGTAGAAGAACGTGATAGAGATCTGTGGATCAGAAGATACGTTTTTGATTCGGAGTCCCGTGATTGCTGACGACATCAGGGTTGTCCGGACAGATGAGTACAGATACATTGTATTTCTAACAATATTTATAACTACGTGTGAGGGACAGAATGAGCTCATTTAATTGAACACTCGTAGGTAGAATGTATGTTAGAAAATGTATTATTCTGTATGAGGAAGTTTTAATTTAAGGTGAGGAGAGTTTATTTAAATATTCACATATCAGCAGTTCATAAACCCCCATATAAAATATTTGCATGTATGTTTATGCATGTAATATTAATTATATTTTATTGGTAGAGGATTTAATTTTGAGATCGTGGTAGGCCTCTACTGAAGCCGTGTCAGGATTTCCGAATTTAGGGGGTTATAAGATCGAAGGGTAAATAACACACAGGAAATCCTCCACATATATATATATATATATATATATATATATATATATATATATATATATATATATATATATATATATATATATATATATATATATATATATATATATATATATATATATATATATATATATATATTAAAGCTGGATGCTTTTTGCACCCCATGATGAACTCAATCTGGGTCTGTCAGAGTATTTTAGCCACTTGGTGATATCATAGATGTATTTATATGTCAATCCAAAATTCACAATCAGCATGCCTGTTTTTTAACTTACCCAAGCAAAAGGTGGTTAGAATACTAAGGAAGTCTTAGATGACCCTTTTATTGCCTACTGCAGGGCGTTACAAAGGGCATCCAGCCTTAATTGCTCATCTACAACCTGTCTGTGACATCCCCCATTTGTATGGGGATTAATAGTGACGCAAAAAATGACGAAGGTGGTTATATTAGTAATTGAGAAACAGTTGAGCGTTTTTATTTCACACCATAAGGCACTGGGAAAAATAGCCAGACTTTATTCCTCATCTTCAACCTGTCTGTGATTAGCTAATAGTGATTACCTAAATGTGCTTACGGGAAAGAGCCCAAAGCTAGTATCTTCCCGTTTCCTGATCGCTTCCATTTTGTACTTAGTGACACTTATCATACCTGTCCTTAAAACTATGGATTGAGTTAGCATTAACTACCTCCTCGCTTGGCGAATTCCAATTATTAACTACTCTTACAATGAAAAAGTACTTCCTTACATCCTGCAAAGAAGTTTTCTTACGAAGCTTCAAACTATAACCTTTAGTTCTAGAGCCTGCCATATCAAAATATCGATCCCTATCCACTCTATCATAACCATGAAGAAATTTAAAGACTGTCACCACATTCCCCCTCAATCTCCTAGCTTCGACAGCCTCTCATCATAACTGAGATTGCGTATTTCTGGCATCAGTTTTGTGGCATGTCTTTGAACTTTTTCAAGCTTAGCTATGTGCTTTTTCAAGTGTGGATTCCAAAGGGGGGCTGCATATTCAAGTTTTGGCCTCATATAGGTTACATAAATATTTCTGAACATGTCCTTGTCCATATGCCTGAAGGCTACCCTTACATTTGATAAGAAAGCATATGCTGCCCTTACTATGTCATTTATATGTATTTCTGGAGACAAATCTACCAATATGTTTACTCATAGATCTCTCTCATTTTCTGTCTCTTGAAGTTGTACTCCTGCCACCGAGTAGTCAAGCTTGGGCCTTCTTTCACTTGTACCCATTCTCATTACCTTACATTTTGAACCATTGAATTTCATTAGCCACTTTTTTTACCACTCATGCAGACTATTTAGATCTTCCTGAAGATCTCTACCATTGTTCTCATTTCTTACTTTCTTCACAATCTTTGCAACATTTGCAAACATATTTATGAATGAATTTACAGACTCTGGTAGGTCATTTACATATACAAGGAACAAAAGTGGTCCTAAAACTGAACCCTGTGGAACTCCACTACTAACTTTTCTCCGTGCAGACACTGAGTGTCTTACTCTAACCCTCTGTTTCCTTCCTTCTAAGTAAGTTTTTATTCATTCCAAGACCTTTCCTACTACTCTAGCCATTGCTTGCAGCTTCTTAATAAGTTTCCCGAGTGGAACAGTGTCAAACGCTTTCTGGAAATCTAGGAATATGCAATCTGCTCAGCCCTCTATTTCCTGTAAGATTCGGCTTACCTCATCATAAAATTCTGATAAGTTTGTTAATGTTGATCTACCTTCTCTGAAGCCATGTTGTCTCACTGACAAAAAGTTGAAGGATTCCAAGTGAAGAGAGAAATGTTTCCTTAGTAGTTTCTCCATAGCTTTGCAAACTATGCTGGTCAAGGAAACTGGTCAATCATTTAGAGCCATATCCCTCCTTCCATTTTTGAAGATAGGTATCACGTTTGCTTGTTTCCAGCATCTTGAAATCTCCCCTGACTCCAGTGACTTTTTAAATATGATACTTAGTGCCACTGATATTGAGTTTGTGCATCTTTTAAGTACATGAGGGAATATATCATCAGGACCGGTAGCTTTATGGACATCTAACTCCATCAGCGCTTTGCATACCTCTGTGGCTGAAAGGTTGATGCTCTCTAATACCGGCTCGTGAGCTTCTATCCCTGCAATCTTAGGGGGTGGGGTATTTTCTACTGTAAATACTGACTGAAACCCCTTGTTCAATTCTTTGCAGATCTCTTCATCCGTCTCAGTGATGCTTCCATCCACTCTCTTAAGCCTTAAACCCTGTTCTTTTACCTTCAGTTTTCCTCTGATAAAGCTGTGGAATTGCTTGGGATTTTCTTTAGCTTTCCTGGTGATGTCCCTTTCATTGTCTCTTTCTGCCTCTCTTCATTTACTTGGGTAATCATTTCTTGCTCTTTTGTAGGTTTATGTCAGGCATTTATGTTTTTTCTCCTCCTATATCTTCTCCAGCATTTGTCTCTCCACTCCTTAGCTCTCTTACACTCATTATCGATTCTCTTTGGCATGAATTACACCTACTTTGGTGACAGGTATACAGCAATCTACTATTTTCCCATATTTCTCACAATAGATGTTGTACGTTTCTTGTACAGATTTGTAGTAAAATAGGGTTCTCCTGTCAATAGCTGCAAAAAGCTCATTCATTTTGATGTAATTTCCTTTCGGATAGTTCCTCCTCATGTCCTCAGTGCCTCTGCTCTCAGGCAGAGCATCTTCAATGATATGCTCCATCAACAACACATAGTGGTCACATTTTCCAATTGGTGGTTCATACTCAATATTTTCAATATCCAACACGTTATCTGTGAATACTAGATCAAGTAGTGATGGCTCATCCCCACCCCTGGCCCTCGTTTGTTCCATTACATGTTGGTGTAGGAAATTCCCTTGTACGCAATCTAGGAATATTGTCCCGAATCAGTCCTCACCACTGTGTAGGTCAAGATTTATCCAATCTATCTCTTTATGATTAAAATCTCCCATAAATCAAAATCCTACATTATCTCTCCCGTGCCATGTTAACAACTGAGTTTATGACTTCAACAGTACCTATATGACTTTCCTCATAAACTTCTAGCCTATGTTGGTTCCTTGGTGGGTTATATACAACAGTTATTATAATACTCTCTGCCCCAGTATTTATGTGAACAACAAGTAATTCCTTGAACTCAGTTTCTATAGCCAAGTTTATTTCTTCAGCCTTATTCACCAGTCCTCTCAGATCTTTCAACTCTTAATATTCTGAAGCCCTTAGGAAAAACAGTGACACTTTATGTCTTCACTCAACTTAGTCTCTGTAATTGCTACTATATCTGTCTTACTGTTGTGAATCCTATCTTTTAATTCTACTGCCTTACCAGCTAATCCATCAGAATTTGTGTATAACAATCTTAATGAGGCCCCATCCCCTTATCTTCTCTATCTCCCCTTTGTCTGGAAGAACTCTGAAAGGAAAATTTTTCTTCTCTTCTTCATTTCTTTCCTCATTTAACGTTCTAGCCTCTTGCAACAAGATTATGATCTTTTCTATCTCTTCCTATGTTCTGTATCGTCTATTGAACACTTCTTTGATATCTTGAAGGTATTTTAGATTTGTTTTCTTCATCAATATTTCTCTACACGTTTCCCCTCTCTCAAAGGTTACTTTTGTTAGTCTCTGCTTTCCCTCCCTCGAATATTTTCCTAGTTGGTGAATGTTTACAATATTCTCAGGACCACAAACTACTCCAAGCTTTCATATCAGGTCTACAACCCTAGCTTTATTATCTTCAAGTCTCCCTTGCCATGTTGGCTCTTGGGATTTGCTTATGCCTGAGATTACCACTGACTTCTCTTTATCATGTGCCTGTTTAATCAGTGGATTTGCCCTTTTCATCACAACGTCTTTCAATTTTTTTATTACTGCTTCTTTATAGTCAACTGTTTGTATGTTTTCCAGTGCCACCACCTTCGCAGCCTCTTTTACTGCCACATTCCCCTTTAGTGCATCAGCATAGGAAGTTTTCATAGCATCATGTTCCGTATTCAGCTCATGAAACTTTCCTAAACTGTTCGATGTTTTTCTTAATCTGGACATTCCAAGCTGCAATCTCGACTCTCTCAGAAGAGAGCTGTGAACTAACATTTAAGTCATTTAGGTTGTCATTCAGCTGTGTGTATCCAACCCTATTCGAATGGAGATTAATAGTGACCCAAAAAATGGCAAACAATTATATTATCATGTAGTTCTGAGGGAAAAAGAATACATTGTTCATATTTTTTGCATGTCATAGGAGCCAACTAAAAAGTATAGGGGAGCAAAGGACTAGCTATCCAATCCCCATTAGAAAATGGTTTCTTTTCTAACAGAACAGCTGATGGAAGTTGTGAGGCTGGGCAGAGTATGATGAAACCCTGCTGCCTCCCCTATTTGTCCAACTGTATCCACTCTTTTGGACATTTATGGGATATACTGTTGTAGAAAAGAAAATATATTAGTAGCTATAAAATTCACTGGAAGCCTTGATAGTAAGTTTCCTTTTATGAGACACTGACATATATTGAAACAAGTCCTTAGAAGATTCTCATTTCTATACACACTGTTGTTTTCCGTTTTATGAGTCACTTAATTCCCATTTGAGTATGGGTGGACAGAGACAGGTTAAAGATAGGGAAATAAATCTGGATACCCTTCCTAATGTACCATGGTTGGTTCAAACACTGGTCTGTCTGTTCCCAGGTCGAGACTTGGACCACTACACTACCGCTGTCCCCTTTCTGTATACAGACACTCCAAAAGTTACGAACAAGGTAGGTTTCAAAAATCCCACTTAAGTAGAATTGTTCATAAGTTGTGCTTAGGGAAAAAAGTACTGTACACTACATACATATGCAGGACTATACAGTATTTTGGCTAGACACACTTAACTAGTACATAAAACATAAAATATACAATATTAATAAATTTCAATACAGTACTAATAATGTAATAATACAGTACAGTACAGTAATACATACAATAATACATGTAATGGGTAGGATTTTGTTCGTATCTGTAAATGTTGGTAACTCTGTTGTTTTTAAGTTGGGTACCTTCTGTACTCAGAAACATTTGTAATATTGTAATCTACTCTGCTAAGTCTTACAAGAGATGGTGTCATGCATGTAGTTTTTTGTTATTTTTAAATTGCCAGTTAGGTTAGATTAGGATAGGTTTACACTCATATGATCGTTGAATATTCCTAGTCCCTTGGTGAATAGTATTTGTTTTTTGCTTATATTCACTTAAAATAGCTGGAGATAGCTTGCAATTTCCTCCTTATAAAAGCTCTATATGCAGAATATATTACACATTTTGCAATCGAATTATGACCAACATTGCCAAACACATTATGAAGGAGCTCATGCAGCAAAGGTAAACCAGCTATAGCTGTCAGACCTTGTGGCAGAAGATTCTTATCCTTTTATCGAGTGGATGACAGAGGCAGGATGTTAGGGGGAATCGAGGCAACCCTTTATTCACATGGAGCTAAGAGAAATGATCATAGTATGTTAGGTTCTGGTGAATATGTATGCTTTGCCTCCGCCATCCACTTACAAGGGGGACTGCTGCCATTTTAAATGTATGTGTGTATGTAGCACAGATACATATTTGAGGAAATAAATGCTAAAGTACTTCAAGTTCTAATATTATATTATGACAAAGAGGATGAAAGTATTAAGTATCCATTACTGAATAACTTATCTGATAGAGTACAGAAGACCCAGTGATAAAAAGTTAAGATGCCTTTTATTAACCCTGAGATGTAAGGTCAAGTAATCACTACCAAAACTTTAATATCTCAAGTTAGGAGCCAAAACTTTAATATCTTAAGTTAGAAGCCAAACTTTTAATATCTCAAGTTAGGAGCTGCAGAGAAGCATTAAAAATTTAACAAGTTATTTGCCTATTAACTACTCATTGAACAGTCCACCATCATTGGTTTCTATTTATTATATTTAATATGCTGAAAACTGTTCCCAAGAGTGAAATCAGAACTCCTGGGGAATAAGAACAACTGTACCTTCAATTACCCTGAAATGGGAAAATTTCCTTGAAATAATAAATTTAGGTTTAAATTCTGAATCAATTTCCTTGAAATAATAAATTTAGGTTTAAATTCTGAATTACTCTCAACTCTATCCTACATTAAAGAGAGAAAGGTTACATCGAAGTTAAGAAAATTTAACTAGATTAGGAAAATTCATTATGGTTGACTAGCTTCCCAGTTTCGTAATTCGTCCAGAACACCCTCTAAATGTGGGTTGCCTCCCAGCCTTGTTATTTCCCGTCGGGCATCGTTTTGGAGCTTCCACATGGTTTCCTTCGTGTGCTCGAGAGATCCGAATTTTTCAAGGAGGGACACGCAATATCGCTTCACTTCCAGATCCTTCGGCCTCTGTCTGATAATATCTGTGCAATTAGGTTAAGGTAGTTTTGTACTGTATCAATTTATAGAAGACACAAATCAAGCGAAATTGGAAAGGTTTTAGACTTTTATATGCTGTACTCTATAGTGTATTTGTATATACTTGTACATATTTTGTATATGGTGTATAGACTTTGATATATATTTGACGTTTAATGCGATAAATGCCAATTTCATGTTGCTGACACAAATGCGTCAACAGCCAATTGCTGAAATGTTGCGAAGGTTTCCCTTTAGACAGAGATAGGAGCTGATGATGCATGTCAACAACAGGAGTAAAGGTAAGCAATACTGTATAGCGGAGTCTTACTATTACTATATTTTAGATTATGAACTAAAATTATATTTTTTATGTCTTACATTATTTATTTTTGTGTATATATATATATATATATATATAT
Source organism: Halocaridina rubra (assembly GCA_037179515.1). NCBI lineage: Eukaryota > Metazoa > Arthropoda > Malacostraca > Decapoda > Atyidae > Halocaridina > Halocaridina rubra. The sequence goes on from JAXCGZ010008082.1 coordinate 7,349, forward strand.
ATATATATATATATATATATATATATATATATATATATATATATATATATATATATATATATATATATATATATATATATATACACACATATATATATATATATATATATATATATATATATATATATATATATATATATATATATATATATATATATATATATATATATATATATATATATATATATATATACCTTCTGTGGTGAGTAGTTGGTAGCGCCTAGACTTAGTAATTATAAGTCAAACACTACTTGCTAAATACATGACATTTAAGGACAAAATATACACACACCAAACCAAAAACTACTTGATAAATACAGATATGACGTTTATATAACACTACAAAATGAACAAAAAGGATACTGATAATTTGTTGGTCTTCTGGGAACGATTTGATTGCGTGTATGACAGGAAAGCTAAACTTGCCTTCCGTGAGATCTTCGCAATAGCTTTTACTGTCGCTATACTGAAAGGAGAAAGAGATTAAGGATGTCCGGTCATTTTGTGCGTCCCTATTAATCAAGCAAGACATATGACGTAAAGGTATAACTAATATATATAAAGTTTTTCAGACTTGTCTAACTGGGATAGACATAAGTCACTTATTTGTTCTCTAGCAGCTAACAGCAAAGTATCATAAAATGTACAAGAAAGAAGACTGCAATAGTTTAGTCATGTAATACGTTGAGAAGGAGACCATGTGTGTAGGAGTATTATGGATATGGAGGCGAAGGGAAGGAGAGGAAGGAAAGGTCAAAAGTTCTGATGGAAAGATAATATAGAAAATTATATGCAGGACAAGAGGAAGTCGCCGTGGCTCAATCGGTAGCGTCTCCGACTCTGAGGCGTCAGGTCGAGGGTTCGCGCCCCGTCACGGTCTGAGGTTAGCAAGGGCATGCACTCAGCGTAAGGATTACATCTGCCAAAACAAGTCCTTCGCAAGAAGGCAACTGTCCTAGCCCTTGGTAGATAAGGGAGTCCGTGACGTAAAACCGGAACATATGCAGGACAAGAGGCTAAAGGAAGAGGATAGGCAAAATAAGAAAAGGTGGAAGAGGCTGGTAGGAAGCAGAGATCCCATGTAGAAATGGGTTAAAGCTGAAAACAAAGAAGTAAAATTTACAAAATTAATCATAGTCAGGTAAGTCAAACATCTGTAAATCAGTAAAAATTAATTGCTGCACTCACTTCTGTCATACAGAGATTCGCATAATCGTCTCTTATTTGAAAATACAGTCCTAAGATTCCTGTTATTGTTGAAAAGTCCTCTTGACATGGGCTAAACAGCTGCATTAGTCGTATTGCAAGGCCAAACAGACCTCCAGTTTCTAAAAAGAAAAAACAAATGTTAATCTCCAACTTCTTTAACTTTGCTGTAACCAAAAGATCTCCGATTTCTAAAAGGAAACATTAAATCTTAATGTCTAACTCCTTTAAATTTACTGTAACCAACACCCCTACGATTTTTAAATAGAAACATCAATTCTTATTGTCTAACTCCCTTTACTTTACTGTAGCAAACAGACCTACAGTTCCTAAGAAGATACATATTTCTTAACTTTATTGTAACAAATCTCCAGTTTCAAAAAGAAACATCAAATGTTAATCTATAATTCCTTTAACTTAACTGTAATAAACACACCTGCAATTCCAAAAAATAAAAATTCAAGCACTGACGTGTAACTCCTTAAACTTTATCATGATATGAAATAACAGAACCAGCTTAAATATAAATTCACAAATATGGGTAAAAAATCATATAATACATTACAAAGGACACCTTACAACAATATGTTTAAAGTAGTTAGTACATTATCAGTTCAACAGCTGATGTACCCACTTCTTATCGTCATTTGTCGGTATTCATCTTCGGACGGACAAGTAAACGAATCTCTCCAATAGATTTCCATCCCTTGACCTCGGTGGAGTTCCAACAGCTGCTCACAAAATACTGTAGTCGCCTGTTGAATATAACAAGTAAAGAAATTAATATTATGTACCGTACGTACAAAGGCATTTCCTCTGTAAACGGTGGTTGAGTCAAAGCACACATTCACCAGAGCCCACACATGCCTCAAACACTCCTCTCAGCTCCTTGGGTATAAAGGGTTGCTTTTATTCCCCATCTCTCTGCTTGGGTCAGCCACAGGGTAAGTAGACAACCATCTTCTACCATGAGGCCTTTCAAAGAATCAAAATATCATACACTGTACATTGCATAGACTCTCCTGTGTGGAGGGAGCAAGAAAATCTCCTCCGTGTTCCCCCACATCCTTTCCTTTATGCTTTCCTCCCATAAAAGGAGGAAGTTCTTCTGCTCTGACTCAGCCACCCCCATATAAGAGGGATGGTCTTTTTCATATAGAAAGAAATTACATAAAGGAATCCCTGTTTTATATACAATTTACCACAACATAAAAAATATTCACAAAACCAGTTGCTTTATAGTGTTATACATCAATATTATGATATTAAGGAACTATATATGAGGAATACTGTATCATAAAGAAATCAAACCTGAGGATGATCCAGGGAGAGTACTTTTTCCAAACCTAAAAAGTAAACGTAATTTGCCGCGTTAATTGTCGAGGCTACACCATATATGCTATGGGCCACTGGTATCCCTCTTCGAAGAACACTGTTATCTTGTATATCGTCTATTCTGCAATGTAAATAGCGGGTTAGCAACGAGTCATAACAGCAAAGCATAATTAATAACCAGGACATGTGAATTTTTTGCTGGATATATACATATATCACTCATGTAAGGGGGATGGCTGAGTCAAAGCACATATTTACCAGAAGCTAATACACCTTGATCACTTCTCTTAAATTCTTTGGGATAAAGGACTACCATAATCCCTACCCCCACCAAACTGCTTGCATCACCTATAGGGCAAGCGGTCAAGGATATTTCCCAAAGAGATCCGACTGCCGCAGCTGGTTAACCTCTACCAATCCTAGCTGGATACGATACCAAAGAGCTGTTTACTTGATTAACCCAACAAAGAAGCTAGAACCATGGACAATTCTCCCCTAAAAGGGATGGAGTTTAATGGCTATTCAACTAATAAGAAACAAATATGATACTGTTTCCATAACAGTTTAAGGGATTGAAAGTTTTAACTCTAGACCGATTTAAGAAAACGAATATACAGTCCCACACTTCATTCACAGAGAGCTAGTCTCAAAAGCATTCATACCAGAACATCAATTCGTCAAAGTGGATCAATCTTCATATCACCCCATCCATCCCCTGCATCCTCCAACGTCACATCACATACATTCATGTCCTCCCTCACCACATACATAAACCTCTATTTTGGTCTAACTTCCCTTCTCTCACCTGGCACTTAAATCCCCAGCATTCCTCTTCCAACATACCCTTCATCCCTCCTCAATATATGTCCAAACCATCTCAAGTCTTACCTCTCTCACTGCCTCATCCATCATGCATCCTCCACTATCACACTGCACACCTTCATGTCCTTCCTCACCACATCCATACACCTCTACTTTGGCCTACTTCTCACTCTTCTGTTTAGCACCTCCATCTTCATCATCCCTCCTCAGCACGTGTTCAAACCATTTCAGTCTCACCTCTCTCACCACAAGATACTCTTCTTATAATCCAGACAGTTCATTCTATTGCCTTAAAATATCTACATAACTAAGAAAATTAGGGAATGATTAAAAAATACTTACAGTAAGCTTGCATTGTGAAGCATATGAATAATTTCAGATATAGCTAATAATTTATCTTCTGGTATTTTCATCCAGTAATTAAAAGCCTGAGCTAATTTACTCCTTATCATCTTCCCGGGGACCTGCAGTACATACGTAAATGGCTGGAGGAGAATCTGGAAGGAGAATTGCTTATGAAAACATATGCATACATACCATACGTATTCATTGGCTACAATCCCCCTTTTAAGGGGGATGGCAGAGTAAAAGTATATATATTCATCACAAGCTAAACAAGCCTTGAACACTCCTTTCAGCTCTTTGGAGATAAAGGGTTGCCACAATCTTCCAACCACCACCCTGCTTGGATCACCCACAGGGTAAATGGGCAAGCCTCGCCTGCTGTGAGGCCCAACAGCCAAAGCTGGCTTATCACTAACGGTTCATGAAAACATGCACTTCCTTCGTGGTATTAAATATGTGTCACAACAAGTAAATACTGAGGATACATACCCTTCATTAAGCATTATGACATGCATGACAAAAAGATTTATATCACAGCACAGCTTATTAAACATAATGTAAAGCAACATACAATACAGTAAAACTGCAGGACAGAAACAGAAACATTGCAGAAATCTATAATTTATTAAGTGTAATCACTGGCATGGCACTGTTTGGCCACCATGACCGGGTTGGAAGTGCACGACTTTGATTTTTACTAGGGGTAAAGGTCGCACTGCCAAAACCAAAATCCTTCGGAAGAAGGCAATGTCCTGACCCTTAATAGAAATGGGAGTCTGTGACATAAAACTGGATCACTGGCACGGCATTATTCGAAGGATCTTATCCAACACCAAGAGAGGAGTACAGATAATCCCAACATACTAAAAACCAGGTTATTGTGCAGTGATTATAGCATTTGACGGTGGAGGTTACAGACCTGTGATTGAGCCCACTACGGGGCGTTATGATAGGCATCCAGCCTTAATTGCCCAGTACCAAACTGTCTGTCTCCACCCCCATGATAGAAATCAAAGTGGCACTTAAAACGGCAAACAAAAAACTCATACCAATTAGGGCTGAAGGTTGCTTGCCAAACTTAATGTCACCTGGCTTCTGGAGTACAGATATATAAAAAAAAAAGTTAGCGGACCAGTTATTCGTGAATACAATTAGTTCATTAACGCTGTTAACAAACTAATGTTATAAACTACACAGTGAAAGTCAGATTAATAATAAACAAAAATTACATTTTGATATTCATATGTCACAATTTTTTAGCTTGTACCTGATCTTGTTTCTTATCTCCACTTGCACTTGAAGGCATATCCATTTATGATATCTTATTATTACAATAAATAATGGGCTACCCGTAAAACTGGAATGGTCAGGAAAATTCGAAGACCCTGAAAGAAAAAAGCAATCAATAAGTCTTTTATTAGTAGAAAATTACAACTAAAAAGTTATTAAATTATACATATGTTCTTACTGGTTGTGGGAGAAAGAGATTGGCATCAATTAAGCCATGTAGCTTGTTGTTGTAGCCTTTCCCTTAGCAGCATGACTGAATAGCCCCAAGTCCCTAAGGAAGGCAAATGCTGATCTTTGGCTCTCCAACATTGCTATCAGGAAGTATATGATGTGTTGATGGCTTATGTGGTTGAGTGCGGTGTATTCTTCAATGCTGCATAATTATATGTAGGCTCTGGGAGGTGACTAAAAGCATGAAGTGCAGTTAAGGGATGGCACAAATCATCGTATGAAAATTGCGAGAACAAGTAGGGTGTGATAATTATCTAAAATTTTTGCTAATTTACAAATTTATTAAAAAAATAAGTTTTCTTAGGATAAACCTAGTGAGGTCTTCTGAAGGAGGTAACAAAGTGGCAACAACCATAGCAAGAATCTCTTCACCTGGATACTGCTGAAGGAAAATGGGGTAAATTGTTATGACTTCACCCGCCTCCCTTTGGAAGTGAAATTTATAATATTCCTTTGTTTTTTCTGATTTGTTTTGAATGAATCTGACCTTCAAAATCGTTGGAAATAATTCCTAACTAACGCATGCTAACTTAACTATATCAGACCAAACCTAAAAACGAGTAATGTACGACGATATTGAAGGTCAGACTTGATCTAAAAACATAATTATTCTCGAAAATCTTCAGGAAAAAATATCGACCAAGTTTCCTACCTATAGTGCACAAACACCTGTCCCTTTAATTAGCACCTACGTTATATACCTATAATTAGCAGAGGGGCTAAACTATATTAAACATACAGTATGGCTCTACATATTCTCTTCAGTAGATATTTTTTAATAATGATGATATTCTTCTTATTATTATTAGGTTCTTTCACATAGATAATCATTCAAATAACCACATACGATTATCTAATTATATCCTGGGCGTCAATTTCACAATGACCTAAGTAACCTAACCAAAAATTTTCCTATAAAAATAAATTCCTACTCCCAAACACCCTAATTAGTATATTAAATACGTTTATGATGATGAATTGATAAATGAAACTCATTTTTAAAATTGTTTATCATTGTCTTCAAAGTGTCTAAAGGTAAAATAATAATATTGAAAATTATATTTTTAATTTGTTGACGTGGTACTAAAAGCATGTGATTCACACATAATGATTCACACACCCATTCAGCATTCACTGAATCTTTAATCAATATATCTAATATTTACGTTCATAATACAGAGATTATTTGGTTATTTTATAGTCCTCAGAGCTTATATGAACCTCGAAATGCCTGAGAAATGGTGCTACAGACGTCAGTTACTTCTGTAGTTGTTGGAAGATAATTAATCAATGATTTCTCACCCCTTCCTCGTCTTTGCCGCACAGAAAATATTGCAGTGCTTGAGTGCCAAGTGTTGATTAATTTCCTCACGAGCGCAATGGCAGCGTTTGTTTACAGTATTTTAAGGCAAATGGAAATTAATGTTTATGCAGATACTATTTTTCTTTAGTTTTAATTTTAAAAACTAATATATTTTTTTTATTTTTCTACGTAAATGAACGTACGGTTTGCCATTTGTGTTTTTAAATATTAAGATAATATTAAAGAATAGCGAGCAGCACCTTTCCATACTAAGTAGTCAACGACTTAACTATTATAGACTGTCTATAACACTGCTAAATATGGTCCGTATGGACATACGGACCACATCCAAATACATCGACCGCATTCATCCTTGTTAGAAGAGTGACCGAGTCAAAGCACACTTTCACCTGAAGACACTTCATCCCATCACTCTTCTTAGCTCCTTATTGATAATGGGTTCCCTTAATATTCAACCCACATCACCGCACTGTTTGGGTTATCCACAGTGATAGTGGGTAAGAATTTTCTACTGCGAGCCTTAACAGCCGTAGTTGCTTCCCCTATTCGCTTTATCTGATGACAACCCTCCGCACTCGTCCGTCCCAGTTTACAACATTGAGTGGTGCGGGATATCCCTTAGGCTGGCATCACCAATTCTCAGTCTCTCTCCACTCATCCTTATCTCTTGCACTTTTTCTCTTCCTTGTTCCACTGACATACCATGTTTACTATTGGTACAGATATATTTCATATATAGCGGAAGCATGGAATTATAATCTTCCTTTATCATAATATACACGTATGTAATTATCTTATGTATGTTTCATATATTAATGACACAAGACGACTGACTATAAAGATTAGGTAATTTTTACTTTCACACCCCTAATTAAAATAAATCTTATTTTTTTTTATATAATGGTTTAAGTTAGGTTTGGATAAGTTGATTCATCTCTTCAGATATATGTTTATAATAATTTTTCAGTTGTGTAATGTTCATATACATACACACACATTATATATATATATATATATATATATATATATATATATATATATATATATATATATATATATATATATATTTTTTTTTTTTTTTTTTTTTTTTTTTTTTTTTTTGGGGGGGGGGTTTCGTCACGGATTCCCTTTTCAATCAAGGGCTAGGACTTGTTTTGGCAGATGTAATTATTACCCTGAGTGCATGCCCTTGCTAACCTCAGACCGTGACGGGCCGCGAACCCTCGACCTGATGCCCCAGAGCCTCGGACGCTACCGTTTGAGCCACGGTGACTTATCTATCTATCTATTTATCTATCTATCTATCTATCTATCTATCTATATATATATATATATATATATATATATATATATATATATATATATATATATATATATATATATATATATATATATATATATATATATATATATATATAAGTACAAACTGTTAGCATACAGCACTAAATAGTAAGGAGGCCCGTCAGTGAAACAAAACTTATAAAATAATGCTATATTTCGGATCCTAACTGGATCCCTTCTCAAGTTGTGCTTGAGAAGGGATCCAATTAGGATCCGAAATATAGCATTATTTTATAAGTTTTGTTTCACTGATGGGCTTCCTTACTATATATATATATATATATATATATATATATATATATATATATATATATATATATATATATATATATATATATATATATATATATATATATATATATATATATATATATATAAAGTGCTTTGAGGTTGCTAAAGTAAAATTCTTCATATATATATATATATATATATATATATATATATATATATATATATATATATATATATATATATATATATATATATATATATATATATATATATATATATATATATATATATATATATATACATATATATATATATATATATATATATATATATATATATATATATATATATATATATATATATAGAGAGAGAGAGAGAGAGAGAGAGAGAGAGAGAGAGAGAGAGAGAGAGAGAGAGAGAGAGAGAGAGAGAGAGAGAGAGAGAGAGATTGCTTCGTATCCCGGATACAAGTAATTTTTAATTAAGAATTCTTACTTCTTGTTTTTTTTTTTCATTTCAACAGGATTCATATTCACTTTTTATGTGATTTAGATAAAAGAAAGATATGGAATTTGTTGTTAATTATGAATTTAGAATGAAAATAAGGAAATGGAAGATATCGCTTATCGACTTTTTGTTTATGTTTGAGACCGAAAAAAAAAATAAGAATTGCAGGAAGGTAATAAATTTGCTTCATATTTTATAGATGTTGTTTATATCGACCCCATAAAGTAAAATACATACGGAATAAACAATATACAATTTCGTACCGGAAGAAAATTTTTTTTTAAAGATTTTCCTTCAATTGCATTTTGGCACCGTTCATTTTGACTATTATAAACATCAGGCAATTTCCTGTGTAGCAATTTATAATATTCTAAATAATAAGTATTTATATTAATTAAACAGATAATTTGTAAGCAATATACACAGTCATTTATTTTGTTTCCATTTATTGCAGAGAAAGTCACCGATGAGGTCAGTGAACAAAAACAAAGATGGTGGACCGCTTAGGTGAGTCTGTTTCCTCATTCGCATTTTAGCAATTTTCTTGCTTGCTTTTGCATTGTTGCTCAATTGCAACTTCTCACATACATATTTGACTTGAATTATGCTATATTAGATTATTAAATTAGACGTTTTATTTTTTATTTGTGCAGAAATGAGACCGGAGTATCGTTACACCTTACTTTAATCAATTTTATTTTATTTACATATTTTCCTTCGTAGTTTTTCATTACTTTTGTTATTGAGTATATGCAAATTCTAAAATACGTATATGACATAAATTATGCTATAATCAATTATGGAATCAGTCGTTTGATGTATGTAGGAAAAAAAACTGGTTTTATTAGAACGTAGTTTGAAGTTCCATCTTAAATTGGCAAGTTTTATTTTTTTATTTTTACAAATTGTTTTTTCGTTATATTTATTTTTATGTCTGATGTAAAATTTGGTTTTCTGTGGGTGAATCGATCGAGGAGTTGCATTACCTGAGCTCTTCTCTCTCTCTCTCTCTCTCTCTCTCTCTCTCTCTCTCTCTCTCTCTCTCTCTCTCTCTCTCTCTCTTTCATGTGTGAAGTTGAAGGAAAAGTGAAAAACATGTTTTATTTTTCCTAAGGGAACTAAGAGTACATCCCAAGCATCAGAACCATTTCAGAGGTAGCTGGTTGGGGTGGGAGATGGGGTTTAGTCTGGTTACAGTATGTAACTTTTCTAAGGATTTTTCTCCTTTTATTATGGCTGTCCGTGCTGACACCTCCAGAATGACACAGTATGGTAAACAGTATAGATCTTAGTGGTTTTCCATGGTTCATCATGCCACCTTTATCATCGCCTCCAACACCGTGTGATGCAAAAGAAAGCTCCTCATGAAGCTCAGGTGTTTTGATGGTGTATTATATATTTAAGTACATATTTGCTTGAGAACTTTGCTTTTCCCTCTCTCGTACTCTAACGGTACAAATGTATGGCAATACTTCTATTTTCAAAATAAGAAATTACATTTCACTAGAAATATTGAAACAACATTTTTGGATATCTGATTGAGATTTTACTTGCAACACACTGAAAAATGTTTTCTTTATTGGTTTTTCTCTGTTAACATCAATTTGTAGTGTAGTAGTTATAGCGCTTGATTCAGGAAGACACAGACCTGTGTCTGAATCCATTGTGGAGCGTTAGGAAAGGCATGCAACCATAATTCTCTTGCTCCAGTCTTTGTGTCCACCCCCATTCGAATGGGGATTCTTAATGACGAATGGCAGACAACATCAACACCATACACACACTTAGTCCATCCTCCCATTTGCATATCTAGGATTAAAATTAATTTTATTTTAAATACGGTTTATATTAATCATCTTGTTTCTTTTTTGTATATTAGATAGAACATGAAAGCTAGCTCACTCCAGTCTCTATAAGTAGAAATGTTTTGGATTTCATTAACTACAGTTTTTATTTTTAACTTAGTACAGCATTTTGATTTTAAGAAAATTGTTAAAACCATCTTACAGAAGTGGCTTATCATTAAAAAAAAAAAAAAATTTACTATTCATGTAAGTATTTGGTTAACTACTAAAACCAGTTCATTCTACAATTTTTTAATTTCTTCATTGACCAGAAGATTCAGTTTGAAGATCATAACTGACTTATGAAATTCTGTAAATTGGGTTGCATTCTTAAGGTGGAATTTTAGCTGTATGATCAGCTTTCCTTCTTCTTCTCGGTTGTCTCCCATTTGTACAAGGGGTCGCTGTTTCAGATGACCCATCTCCTATATCTGTTGTTACTTCTGCTTCCACAGTACCTTGCAACCTCTTCAAGTGATCAGTAATTAGAAATTATTATTAAATACGGGGTAAGGGAAAAGTGGTGGTAGGTTATTGGGGTAAATCAGACTGTGACAGTCATACAGTAGTGGGAGCACCTGTCTACCCGAGTACTATAATAGTTAGACTGACTTAATCTCTTTCTTGCACCCATCTTATAAATTAATTTATGGTGGGAATACACTGTCTCTGTAATGACATCATCACCATATAACTATTGGTTTAATACTTTGTGTATCAAAAGTCATTCAATACTTTGTTTCTAGGAAAATGCTCCATGTGTACAGGAAAAACACTCGTACTCTCAAGTCATTCCTTAAAAGTGCAATCCAATGCTCCTTTGTTCATTATTCATACATTAGAACACTAATTTGTACTTAGAGCATTACAGACGCTCCCTTACTTGCAAACAACCACGTTACGAACATTCCCAGATACCAACAAAAACCTACCCATTATATACCCATGTACAGGAGGGCCTCATTTTACGTCAGGATTTTAATGTAAGTTGGAAAACACCTAAATTTGAACCTAGGTCCCTCACCAGTGCTAAAAATAAATACTCTAAAACATAGAAATATAGTCCAAGTTCTTAATCTAATACATAAAAATATTTAAATGCACTGGGCAATAATGCCTACCTTTACTAATGTGGTTGGTTTACATCTGGATAACTGGTATGTCAAAAAATGGATATATCAATAATTTATAAATTATTTATTGGGCTCTGATGTACTGGTGGAACGACTTAAACCGGGGATCCTCTGTATTAATGTACAGTATGTATTACTGTACCATACTGTATTATTACTTTATTAAAATTCATTAATACTGTATACTTTGTTTTACATAGTAGTTAAGTATCATTAGCTTAAGCACCGTGCAGTACTTTTTTTACCTAAGCACAACTTATGAACAATTTTACTTAGGAACGGACTTTTGGAACCTAACTCGTTTGAAAGTAGGGGAGTGTCTGTATAAATTAACTGGTCTATAATAACTATAAACTGTAAGTCGATTCCATACTCTGTACCGTCAAGGAACGTTCCATAGGTGAAATCTGGTGTCCTAAGCAGGGTTGTCGTGTTGATTTATGAAACCATAAACGAATTTCATACTCATATAAGCTGATGTAAACTGTTGTTCTTGTTATTTGCTGTTTTAAGTGTCGCTATAAATCCCCATTTGAGTAGGGGTGGACACAGACAAGTTGGAGCTAAGGAATGAAGGCTGGACGTCCTTCCTAATGCCCTGTTGTGGGCCCAAACGAGGTTGTGCTATTTCCCCCGAATCACATGCTCTAACCACTTTGCTGCTACAGTCCCTTAAACACCAAATTTTTTATTTAAAGAACAATGTAGATTATTGCTGAGTTGTGTATTTCTGAGAAATAATCTCTGTGTAGTGCAGCGGCCGCAGTAGCGCAGTCATTAGAGCACTCGATTCAGGAATTGATAAACCAATGTTCAAGCCTTAATTCCTTCCATAATTCTCCAACTCCAACCTATCTGTTTCCACCCCCATTCTAGGGGGGATTAATAGTGACACATAAAACAACAAACAACATTGTAAAAGCACAGTGTTGCTAATAGAATATTATTATTCCCTAGCCACACTTTCTCAAGGATTATGGGTCAGATTAACCCCACTGACTGGCTGAAAAGCCTTACCTGGGAGTGGAATCTTTTTTTTGAAACTATTGATTGTTAATTCAGTTTTACATCACGAACTCCCTTTTCTACTAAGGGCTAGGACGATTGCCTTCTTTATTATTATTATTATTATTGTTATTATTATTATTATTATTGTTATTATTATAATTATTATTATTATTATTATATGCCAAGCAGCAAGCCCAGATGTAAATAGTCCTAGATTATAAACTAGATGGCTCCTGCAGGGGAAGCAACTTAGTTAGGAAAAGGTAAAGAGAAGATAGAAAATGAAGCAACTCATTATTGTATTACCAAGGTTTATCTGGTAACAGTGATGCTGTGTGATTTTGTGGTTGCAAGTCTGGTCACCCAGTGATTCAGAACTTAAGAGGAATCGTTCTTCAGTGTATCTTAGCATTTTGATTGAAATTGAAAGAACTGTTTTAGATTTCGTTAATTTTCCCCGTTACGTACGATAGTATTTCTATTGTACCTCTTTGAATCATAGAGATGGATAAATTGCTTCATTTAAGAAAGTATTTTGACACATACTTGCAGAAGATATTTACATTGTGTATAAGATACTTGAATGCAAGCTTAGAAATTATTTTGAATACTTGTCGTGTGCATGCGTTCATTTGATACGTACAGACGGGCATAATGTATGCGTTTGTTTGTTTGTTCTTTGTTTTATGTGTCATTCTTAAGCCCCATTCAGATGGGGGTGTGCACAGATAGGTTTGAGTTGGGGATTTAAGTCTGGTTTGTTATACACCTTCCATCCATATACCAAAGCCATATTCCCCCTTAAAAGGGGGGTGGTTGAGTCAAAGAAAATACTTTGACCTTTCATGGGAAGTAATTATTGAGGAAGGGATTCCCAGTCCCTTCACGCAACCCCATTTAGCTGACTTTTACGACATGCAGGGGAACACGAAGGAAGTATTCTTTCCCCACTCCCTCACTACTTACATGCCAGCATCCAAGAGTCCTAAATATAAACTTGACTGTACATTAAATTCTTGAAGTTATTGTGCATTCATAAATGATAATTTTTTACATGTATTCATTTATACATTTAATTATACTTAAGTCCAGCTCAGGACAAAAACACTTGCATACTGTGTGTATGCAGGAAAGTGTTCTGATATACTCTCATGTACAGTATGACGTATATGTTTAGTACACCTACACTTATACAGATGAATTGCATACATAGATGTATGTACAGCATTCATGTATACATTTATATGTACATAGGCATTGACTATGTCGTGAATATATTTATGTATATGCATATACATACATACTTATAATTCATTCTATAAAAAGTGAGTGTGCAATTGTAGGTATATTAAATACAAGTAATACACACACACACACACATATATATATATATATATATATATATATATATATATATATATATATATATATATATATATATATATATATATATATATATATATATATATATATATATATATATATATATATATATATATATATATATATATATATATATATATATATATATATATATATATATATATATATATATATATATATATATATATATATATATATATATATATATATATATATATATATATATATATATATATATATATATATATATATATATATATATTTTTTTTTTTTTTTTTTTTTTTTTTTTTTTCTTACAAATCTTAGGAAAATATACATGTAGTCATACTGTATACATATAGGAGCAGTATGCAGTTATACTATGTATATTTATGCATATACAGTATACTCTGTATATATAGACGTTGACTCTACAGACACTTAAGTTATAAATGTAATATTTTGTCAGGAGATAATTTTGTGGAGTACCTCTAGGTGAGAGTCCCAGAGATATTAATGAATGTGATGGTAGGATCTGAGCAAAATGGTGTGATCCAGTGTTCCCTAGTGAGTCAATGTGGTATCTTATCTAGAAGTGGGTGTTGCCTTTTGTAACCACTCAGCAGAGAATTGAAACAAGTTGTTTTTCAGTTTTTAATGCAACTAAAGTGACTAAAAAAGTTAAAGCAGAATTCACGTAATAGGTTCCAGTTTATAGTACAGAATTTTATAGGAAGTGCCAGTAAATTCCGTGTATAGAAAGTGAGTCACGTGAGTGGGGGCATATTAGTTGACCTTGAGAGTATGTTTTGTTCTATTCCACTTCTGACTGTAGTGCCAGTGCCACCAGAGTGACACTTGTTTAACACATTATTAAGAACTACGCAGAGTCTGTATCTAACTCATCTCTCAGTACATTGAGTTGTACTGCTCGTGTTTGTCCATAACTCATCTTTCGTAGCGAATTATGGGAGGTTTTGGTGAATAAAATGGGACGATTAACGACTAGTTGGCACTGATAAGTTAGTGCATAGAGGGAGTTTCTTATTGTGTGGGTAAATGTGGGCAGTTACGTGCCTCTAGGGGGTGGAACCTGGTTTGCCCTGAGTGAGCTAGCTCTAGTGAGATAGAGAAAGTGAAATAATCAGATTTTTTTTCGTGTCGAAGTTTTTTATTTCTGGGAGAGGAATAGTTTATTTTGAACATTTAAAACAAGTAAGTAGATTTTATATATATATATATATATATATATATATATATATATATATATATATATATATATATATATATATATATATATATATATATATATATATATATATATATATATATATATATATATATATATATATATATATATATATATATATATTTAAAAGAGTAAATATTGAAATTAATTTAATTTTTCTTATCACATAATACTGTTTACTCCTTGTAATTAACATCCGGTGAAAAATATTAAAATTATTTCTTAGAATTTTATGAGTTTATTAGAAGGTTTAAAGTATGTAGAAATGTACCCAAACTATTTACTAGAATTTTTTTCTTTATTAGAAAGTATTAAATGTATAATATCTGTATAGAATAACATATTAGAAAAGTACCCAATCGTTAATACTATTTCTTGCATCTGTTGTTTAATGAGGTTGTCTTAAAACGATGCCTTTGAATCTGTTACTTTGTTAGGAAAGGAATTATTTACTCTAATACGTTATTAGAAAAGTATTAAGAAAGTAAATTCTTTACTTTAGTAGAAAGTGGTAATATATTGCTATTTATATAAAGCAAATATTCTAGTGACCATTTTCTTTGACTTTACTGTGTAAGTTCATACCCCCCAAAAAATCCAGCCTTACTCTCCCAGTTCCAACCTGTCTGTGTCCACCCCCATTCGAATGCCGTTTGATATAGATGTTTTACTTTATGCAATCTTCTTTTTCTTACGTACTTGCATATACAGTGGCTGCCATCCCCCTTATAAGGTGGTGGCCTAGTCAAAGCACAGATTCATCAGAACTTATATACCTTGATCAGTCATAAGTATTGACCCTAAAATGACGTTTCAGGAAATGCCAAAGGAATATAACATATGGGATTATGAGTCTCTCTCTCTCTCTCTCTCTCTCTCTCTCTCTCTCTCTCTCTCTCTCTCTCTCTCTCTCTCTCTCTCTCTCTCTCTCTCTCTCTCTCTCTCTCTCTCTCTCTCTCTCTCTCTCTCATCTCTCTCTCTCTCTCTCTCTCCTCTCTCTCTCTCTCTCTCTCTCTCTCTCTCTCTCTCCTCTCTCTCTCTCTCTCTCTCTCTCTCTCTCTCTCTCTCTCTCTCAAAAATAAAAAAATATTTTTTTTTTTTTTTCTTTTTTCTTTTAGTGAATAGCGAGGCCAATGCCCGGCGCATAACCATGGTGGAGTCCTGTTTTGGGACCTCAGGACAACCGCTAAATGTCCCAGGACGTGTCCTGGTAGGGGAAGGCGTCCTCACGAAGATGTGTCGAAAGAAACCCAAGCCAAGGCAGTTTTTCCTATTCAACGATATTTTAGTCTATGGGAATATTGTGCTCAATAAAAGAAGGTAAGATTTAAGGCATATAAGGCTTTCCCCTTCGTGTCATAAAAGTCGACTAAATTGGGTGGAGCAAGGGGCCTGGGTATCCTCTCCTCTTTATTTGCTTCACCTAGAGTCTCTTCTTTTAAGAAGGAATATTGTTCTTTATAGATAGATTGTGTTCTTCGATTGGGAGCAGCAGGAGCTTAGTGGTTAGAGGCCTCAACTCAGAGTGACATGCACCTGTTCAATCTCACTGCTGGGCATTAGGAAGGATATCCAACCTTAATTACCCAGCTCCAACCTGTCTGTATACCCCTGTTTAAATGGGGATATATAGCAACAAAATGGCAAAAAAAATTGCTTTCTTCAATTAAAGATTAGAATCGTATCACATCTTCTGAGACCTGCTCCTCTAGGTTGCTCCTGCACATTCTCTTTGCTAGAACCAATTGAAGTTAGATGGAGAGGCTAGTTGCTTCCCCCATGTTGTGAGCTTTATATCTCAGAACGTATGGGGCCTCACTTGCACCCAGTAGTTCCGAGTTCGGCACAGCAAGGTGTAGTCTGTATTAACTCTACGGATATAAATGAGAAGGACTTGTGTATCTCATTTTGAAGTCCCTTTCAACTCAGAAGGCTGAGCATGTACAGTAATCCCTTGCTATATCACGATGCACCCTCTGTGAATTCAGTGCATCGCGGGTTTTCATGGCGAGCATATGTATTTTATATCGCAGATTTTCTAGGTATATCACAGGAATCCACGAAATGTGGAAATATTAAAATTTCCAGTATTTTCATTATTTTGTTGATAAAAAAAACTATTTCCTAGCCTAAGAATAATAAAACAGTAAAAAATAGTAAAAACATAAATATAAACATATAACTCACAGTATTGCACCATATAAAATACGATAGCTGTATCGGCGTTTTGGAAAAAGCAAAGGGTCACACCTACGTGAGATATTACATATTGAAGTTTCCAGTATTTTCATTATTTTATTGATAAAAAAAAGTATTTCCTAGCCTAAGAATAATAAGACAGTAAAAAATATAAAAACCATAAATTTAAATTTGTAACTCACAGCATTGCACTATATAGAATACGATACCGGTATTGGCGTTTCGGAAAACGCAAAGGGTTGCACCTACGTGAGATAGTACATATTAAAGTTTCCAGTATTTTCATTATTTCATTGATTAAAAAAAAGTATTTCCTAGCCTAAGAATAATAAAACAGTAAAAAATAAGTAAAAAACATAAACATGTAACTCACAGTATTGCACCATATAAAATATGATAACGGTATCGGCATTTTCGGAAAACGCAAAGGGTCGCACCTACGTGAGGTAGTACATGGGATGCTGTTGGCTGATAGGTGGGAGACGACGAATCACAGAATTGTGTTCTGAATACTGGGGTCTGATTGGCCTTTTGCTTGAAGCTTGATTCTCCCAGCATCTTCCATTGTCTCGCCTCAACCATTCAGTTACTCACGTGTGCGCCTTTCTCGTTGTGCCTCTTAATATGTTATGCTTGTATATTTTGTGAAACTTGAGCTTGTGTATTTTAACCCCTGCAATGCCGCCCAAGCATCCTACATCTTCTAAGGCTCCTGGTAGTGAGCCTAAGCGGCAGATTGTTGACCATAGCAGATAAGGTAAACCTGTTAGATGTGCTGAAGGAAGGAAGAAGTTTCTCGGCTGTCGGCCGCCATTGGCTGTGCAGTATGTAAACTTCATCATCACGTCATTCACGGTGAGCTTACCTATCACGTTCATATAACTTTATGCTTACGCGCTGTTATTTATGGTAAACTACGACTGAAAGTATTAGGATGCAACTAGGACTGGTCCAGACAGTTCCAGGTTGAGTCTTCCTTCAGGACGGTTCTCTCCTCATGCCTACATGTACACTGAATATTCTGGCGTATTCATTACACATCTCTTGCTATTCCATTACATTTGACAAGTCAAAACATATTGCACATCTGTCTCTTTTACTTTCTTTTTCCTCACATATGTTATTATTTTTGGAAAGTTCACAACTAATGGCCCCCGGTACCCAGCATAGTGGGGTGCGAAGAATCTCCGGGGATCGTGTTGACTCCACCATTAGCTTGAGAGCAGACACACCTGGTGGTAGTAATGGTTTTGCTCTTAACCTTGCACCTCCCAATAGATCTGCTTCTTTCACTCTTCACTATTCTAACATTCGTGGGCTGAACTCTAATCTTTCGTCTGTGGAACAGCACTTGGGCACTTTCCTTCCTAACCTCCTCCTCCTATCTGAAACCCAGCTGTCTATACATGCTTCCACTGACCCATTCCAAATCTCTCACTATAATCTGTATACACGTTTTCGTTCCAAAGGTGGGGTCTGTGCATACTGCAACACTAACACTCCTACTGTGAGGCTCATGGACCTTGACTCTCCTGACTTTGATGTTCTCTGGCTAAAAGTCTATCTCTCCACTACCACTATCTTCCTTTTCTTCTGCTACTGTTCTCCAAACTCCACCGAGTTTGTGTCTTTCTTTGAATATCTATCCTCGTGCCATGAGTCCTTGCTATCTTCTCAGCCACATACCGAAGTTCTCTACATTGGAGACTTCAATGTACACCACAGTGAGTAGCTTCATTCTTCTCACACTGATGTGGGAGGAAGCGAGGCCCTTGCTTTTTCTATTACTCACGATCTGGAGCAAATTATCAAACATCCTACTCGCGTTCCTGATCGTCACGAACATGCTGCAAACACTCTTGACATATTTTTTACTTCTAACCCTTCAAACTACTCTTATTCTGTGCTTTCCCCTCTTGGTAAATCTGACCACTCTATGATCTCAGTCTCTTCCATTTTCGCTCCCCCACCACCAATCCCTCCTACTCAGCGCCGCCTTTGGCACTTCGAGCGTACCCAACATGAAAATTTGCGTAACTTTCTCTTTGCCTTCCCATGGGATGACTACTGCTTTTGGTCCCGCAACCCTGATCAGGTAGCTCTAAAAGTTGCCGAGATCATGATCTCAGGAATGGAGGCGTACATCCCCTCTTCTACAAAAACTTTCTCTCCCCCTAAACCTTGGTTTGACCGTGCCTGCTCCATGGCTATCCAGACTAGGAATCAGGCTCACCGATCTTACCTAGCCTCTCCTTCCGATTTAAGTCGCTCTGCTTTTATTATAGCTAGGAATCGCTGTACTGCTCAGATTCGAAGGTCTAAGGCTTCCTTTTTAAAAAGGAAAGTTGATGACCTTAACTCCTCTCCCACTGACAAATGCTTCTGGTCCGTAGCCAAAAACCTCTCCAGAAACTTTTGTAACTCAAGCTTTTCCCCCTCTCATTCATGTTGATGGTTCTATAGCTTGCTCTCCCACTGACAAAGCCACTCTCTTTGGCTCTCATTTTTCTGCCAACTCTTTTATCAACGATTCCACTGCACCTGTTCCTCAGTCTTTTCCCCTCTCTAACCCTATGCCCTCCCTTATCCTTTCTTCACGCAAAGTTCATAAGGTTCTCCGCTCAGTAAAGACGAACAAGGCATCTGGTCCCGATGGTATCCCTGCAAGGTTCCTTAAGGAGTTTGCAGATGAACTGGTTCCCGTGCTTTGCCGTCTTTTTCGCCTCATTCTGTCAACCAGTATCTATCCTTCATCTTGGAAGCATGCTCTAGTTCAACCTGTTCCTAAGAAGGGTGACCGCTCTATTCCTTCTAACTACCGACCTATTGCCCTAACCTCCTCTATTGCTAAAGTTTTTGAAACTTTGCTCAATGCTCACTTCTTGAAACGCCTTGAATCTAACTCACTTATTTCTGATCACCAGTACGGCTTCCGCAAGGCAAGATCCACTGGTGATTTCCTGTCCTATCTTACTCATGTATGGTCATCTTCTCCGAGGAACTATGGGGAATCCTCTGTCGTCACCCTTGATATCTTTAATGCTTTTGACAGAGTCTGGCACAAGGCTCTGTTGGCCAAACTCCCTGCCTATGGCTTTACCCCTTCTTTCTGTTCTCTGATTTCCAGTTTTCTTACTGACTGTTCTATATCAGTAGTTGTTGATGGCGCAACATCTAGCCCTTTCTCTGTTACCAGTGGTGTTCCATAGGGCTCTGTTCTTTCACCTACTCTCTTCCTTCTCTTCATCAATGATCTTTTACAATCCTCAACTTCCTCTCTTCTTCATGCCTTTGCTGATGATTCTACCCTTCACTTTTCTTCACAACCTTCATCTGTTACTCATAATCAATCTCATATCACTCTTTCTTCTACTCTTAACTCCGATTTGCAGAGAGTATCTGAATGGGGCACTCAAAATTTAGTTAAATTCAATGCCTCCAAGACACAGTTTCTGGCTATTTACCGTATTGTCTTTGAAACTAATGAAATTTACCCTCTTAACTCTATCAACATATTAGGAATCCATATAGCCTCTAACTTGTCTTGGAGGAATCACATAATCCAAATTTCTAAATCTTCATCCAAAAAATTGGGGGTTTTGTTTCGTTTTCGTCATTACTTTTCCTCATTGCAGTTACTTATAATTTACAAAGGTCTTATCCACCCCTGCTTAGAATACTGCTCACACATCTGGGGTGCTTCTTCCTTTACTTATCTTCTTGATAGGGTTGAATCTAAGGCAGTCAGATTCATTAATGATCCTTCTCTTACTTCTAACCTGGATTCTCTCTCTCTTCTCCGTAAGGTATCTTCCCTTTCGCTTTTCTATTGCTATTACTTCCATTGCTGCTCTGATGAGTTGGCGAGTTGCATCCCTCCTCCACTGCCGAGGCCGCGTAACACTCGCCAAGCGGCCTCATCTCACAGGTACTGTGTGGAGATTTGTAGCTCGCGGATTGGTCGGTGCAGCGACTGCTTCTTCCCATCTACCTCCAGACTCTGGAACTCTCTTCCTCCTTCTGTCTTTCCTAATTCTTATGACCTTTCATCCTTCAAAAAGCAGATCTATCGTCATCTCAGAGCCTAGTCCTCCATATCTCTGGGTCCTCTGTACTTTGACTGTTTTTTTCTGTCTGTCGTGTTCCTTTGTGTGACATTACCTCATCTCTGCCTTGGCCTTAACCTTTTTCTTTTCCTTCGTCTTGGTATTTTTTCGTGCCCGGGCCTTTGTTGATGAGGGCAGTTTCTGCCTGTCCCAGTGTTTCACTCTTAAAAGAAAAACTTACCTGTCACACTCATAAATTTAAGCTTGCGCGCTGTTATTAATAAAATAAAGGGTGAGTTGTTAACAGTGCAGGGAGGGTTTATACAGTAAAGGTAAAAATAAATGTAAAATACCTGTAATAAATATGGAGCTGCTACTTCGCGGATTTTCACCTTTCACAGGTGGTCCCGGAAGTGAACCCCCGCAATAAGTGAGGAATCACTGTACACCATTAAATGTATGGAGACAGTGTTGGAACAGTATTTCCACACCCTAAAAATTTGTCATTTTCATGTGGCTGGCATAGCATAGGAGGATACTGAAGGGAATAGCCCTTGATAAAGAATGAGGGGTGGCACCCTCCTTTGTCCTTCATGTTGCAAGGAGTGCTAAAGAGGGATACTTCAAAGGAATTCTGTCAGTCTTTTGCTCCTTGTATTTTTCCTTAAGTGCAATTGAAATGAATATGTGGAGCTGTGTTCACATTCTGCTTTTGTTATGATTGTGGCTACCTTTACTTTAACAGGGAATTATATACTCTTTATATCAATACAAAAACTATAATCGCCCTTACAAGGGGAGTGGCTTAGTCAGAGCAAAAATCCTGGACCCTTTGTGGGAAGAAAATATAAAGAATGGGATTTGCAGTCTCCTCACTCTCCCCTATTTAGTCCCTGAGATAGAGCTTGCAGGGTCTCATCATACTGTTCCCATTCTTGCTTTGATGTCTGGTGGTAAGAAAATAAATTTCCTTGAGTTAGGAATTCACTTCCCCACTGCCATATTTTTGTTAACCTATTTCTACAACACTCAAGAATTACTGGGGAAGGAGCAGGAATACCTACCCCGTGTTCCCTTGCATGTCGTAAAAGTCATCTTAAAGGGGCAGAGCAGTGGAACTGTGAATTCCTTCCTCTGTATTTTCCTCCAACTAAGAGTCAAGTTTTTTTTGCTTTACTCAGCCACAACCTATACGTAATCTTTTATAATGGGAATTATTGCTTTTGTATGTTGTTGTAGTAGTAGTGACTTTACCTATTTCCCTTTTATGGTAGTTTTCTCTACTCCTATTTTTCAGGAGATGAATGTACTCAATCTCATTTTCGTTTTTCTATTTTTTTCCTTCTTTTCAGTACAATAAACAACATATAATTCCCTTGGAAGAAGTGCAGCTCTCCTCTTTGGAAGATGAAGGTCGTAAGTAGAATTATTGCGTAGCTGTTTTTTGTTTATGTTTGATCTTAATATGCATCGTTTTTAGGTATGATATAAGCAGTTATTATGCATACAGTAATATCCTCGTTTTTTACCTCTCTCATTCTGGTAGAATTCCGAAATGGCTGGTTGATCAAGACCCCGACAAAGTCGTTTGCTGTGTATGCGGCGACCGCCACTGAAAAAACAGAATGGATGGCCCATATCAACAAGTGCGTCACCGATTTACTACGCAAAAGTAAGATAAAATGTCATTAAAACTTTTACTAGTTATGTAGACTGCTAAACTTTTTCTTGTTTTGTAGATTACTAACATACTAATTTTTCTAGCTATTTAGATTTTTTGTATATGATTATGACACCAGGACGAGCAAAGAATATAAATAAATAAATCTGCCCTCATCGGGCCTGGGCGCGAAGTTAACAAAAAGTAAAGAGAAACAGAGATGGCAAGTGTTGTGACTTGTCAGATGTGAAGGGATAGTAAGAGATGTGTGATGAATATCCAAGAATTTTCGGTGATGATGTATGCATAAAAATAGATTAGTAACACACTAGTTTATTATTATTATTATTATTATTATTATTATTATTATTATGAACCAAGCAACAAGTCCAACTGGAAAAGGTCAAAGACTATAAACGAGATGGCTCCAGCTGGGGAAAGAACTTCATGAGGAAAAGGAAAAATAGAAGATGGAAATTAATATTATAATGAGTATTGTTTTTCTTGCCTTTCATTACCATTTAAAATATTTCTTCTTCTTTTTTATAGGTGGCAAAAAAGCCGCTGAAACTCATGCAGCTGTCTGGGTGCCTGATAATGACACAACCGTCTGCATGCATTGCAAGAAGTCCCAGTTTACGTTAATAAACAGGCGGGTAAGTTTTATTTTTGAACTTTTATTCCGTGTGATGATCAGAAATAATTCCAGACTCATTTACTACACATATGGGCACCCTGCTGTGTGTGTTGTATAGTTTAATGTACAAGACTGTACTGCATATACATGCCTTAGTATTATATTTCGACTTATGGCCATTTTATCCCACAACTCTTAATAGAAACTTATTTTTTGGTCACAATTCAAGGACCACTTGTGGGCTTATTAATTTATTTATATTTTTTTAGTGGTTCAGATGCAACAAGTCATGTGAGAATATGAACTCCCTTATGTTGTAATGCTGTAACTTTTCATTATAACTGTATTTGGAGGGAACTAGTAATGATGCTGTTCTTGTGCAGAGCCACATAACTACTGTATGTATTTACGGAGCCAGCTAATTTCACATGGGATACGAGGTACACCTCTACCCTCTCCTCACCTTCAAATGGCTCTGGCGAAATGAGAAACTTATGTAAGTCGCCGTTGTCGAGAATTGAACTTAGAACACTCAGGCTATGTACTGTGTCTTATACCCATTGTGCTGCATTTCTGAAATGTGGTCACCGTGATGAAGTGCTAATGCTTGCGACTTTGAGTCATCAGGTCGAGGGTTCATGGCCAGCCACGATCCAAGGATAGAATGGAGTTTTACTCAGGGTAACGATCTCATCTGCCAAAACCAAAGTCCTTCGCAAGAAGGCATCATCCTAGCCCATTGTAGCAAAGGGAGTCCATGACGCAATACCACTTTGGTTCTGAAATAAATTTTTATTATTATTTTGCAGCATCATTGTCGCAAATGCGGTAAGGTCGTGTGCGGACCTTGCTCAAGCAAAAAGGTTGTTTTGTCGCACCAGTCCAATAAGCCTCTACGTGTGTGCCTAACTTGCCACGACGAGCTGTCGTTGTCGCAATCCAATGCCGGTGGCATAACTCCCAATATTACAAGTGAGTTTTCGTTGTCTTTTTTAGTTTTCAGTTATTGCACAATGAGGCTAGCTCTTGAAATGTGTTAGAATTAGAATGAAATAGATTGTTATGTATCAGAAAGGATCTTGTAAAGGAGGTAACTACAAGGTGCTCAATTGTTATTCATGTGCACAAGGCAAGTCACCTAACCTCACCTCGTGTCATCTCATTTTTGCTTACCTCACCTCACTTAGCGTAACCTCACTTCGCTCAGCCATTGTCAGTCTACCCTAATCTATCTTCACCTCACTTCAATTCCTAACCCAACCTAACTTAACAAGTTATGGGGATATTTAACTTTTCATGGGGCTTAGGGGGTTACTCATCTTTGCATGACCCATCTAACAAATAAACTAAAGGCTTGTTCACAATTGTCATTATTCCCTCCTTGTTACTGGTGATGTGCTATTGTATTTTACCCCAAGAAATTGTTCCAGTAGGCAGTTAATTACTGACAGTAATTTTCTCCATTTTTGTGGACTCCACAGTTAAAATGGAAATTAACGAGTACATCCTGGTGAAGGAATTAATGACGATTGCAATTAGCTCTGAAGGGTTTCTTTGTGTTCCAAAACTTAAATAATCATCATCTAAACCCTGTGTATTTTCTATGCATGCTAGTTTTTCACTTCATAGTTTGTTGGTTTATTTACTAGTTCCTAACTTTGCTATTTAGCTGTAAGGTGATTTATGTCTTGCACAATTGTTGTGGAAAGGAGCGTTGCTGTTTGGATAAACATGCTCTAAAGA
Organism: Halocaridina rubra; assembly: GCA_037179515.1. NCBI lineage: Eukaryota > Metazoa > Arthropoda > Malacostraca > Decapoda > Atyidae > Halocaridina > Halocaridina rubra. Next base: position 32,862 of record JAXCGZ010008082.1, read on the forward strand.
TATTTTAGCTTTTTATTAAAACTATAACCATATCCTGTTGAAGCCAACTGGGTGTCACAACAAACACGTGTGTAAGGGGGGCAGCTTTGATCCATTCACCCCCCTTATAAGGGGATTGTGGCCATTGTTGTGTGCATATATGTACATATGCATTCTTAGGATACTAACAGAGTTCATTTGTAATGGTATGCGGTCTCCAGTGGCTGGTAGAATGGTGGACTTAGATGCAGTGAACGATGATGACGATCTCTTCAACATTAGTTGTGGGGACGAAAGTTCCATCGTTGACATACTTGGACCTCAGCCCCCTCCTCGTCGCGTACACAAGGCAAAGAAAGGGAATTCCGACAGTAAGAGTGAGTTAGACAAGCTTGATGACGGTGGTTTGTTTGGGGAACAGCTGGAAGACGGCGAGGAGGATGCCCCTCCCCCGACGCTTTGGTGGGATGATATTGGTAGGGGCTTTTTCATAAGGCCGATTGATTACTCAGTGGTGTACAGACGGGCGTTTAAAGAGTCCTCAGTTTTTGGTACTTGTATTGTTTAATATGTGTCTGTATAATGTCTCTATTTGTTGGGAGAAACATTGAACTTATATCACAGGGACAAAATGTTTTTTGGAAATAGCTTGTGGTCTCATGTCGTTACTAATTAAATGGGAGTCGGTGACTTCCTATAGCTCTACTGAGTGTTCAGGCATTGTCTGGAGATCACTGGGTCCTCATGATTAGAGAGGGCTCGAGCCCCAGTTGTATAGTAGGTATATAGTCGAGCTTTAGTGCCATCACTGTCCCTTTCCTCTGTCTTACATTAGAGACCTTTAATGTGGCTACTCTCTGGCATATGGGATCATTCCCATGATGCTGGGTAACGTGTTATAGTAACTGTTGGCTTTGGGATGCATTTCTCTATTACATTTATTTATGTCATTTGAATTCTGTCAGTCCAATTTTTGCCATCGTCATTGAACACGGTATGAAGTGTCAAGTTTTGAGGCTTTTCGCTGATCTTAATTGCGATATCGTCGTTCAGTGCGTTTTTATCTGGTTTACGTCTGTGAGTGAAGAGAGTTTTTTCCAAGGATAGTACAGATATCCTAAATTATTGTTGTTTGATTACTGTTGCATTTGTTGTGGTTCATTAATTTATTACTGTAATTTTTTATCATACACAGTAGAGTTACGATGTTTTGCGGTTGCAACACTATCTCCCATAAATTATTTTGCTCCTTTTTTTGTAATTTTTGACTTGTATTATGTCTCCCAAGTGTCAAGTAAATTCTTCTGATGGCAAGAAAGGAAAGCCATCACCATGGAAGTGAAATTAAGGGATAGTAAATGCACGGAAAAAGGAAAAATTTGGCTAATGCATAAGCATAGGTGCTTATTGAGGTGTGTTCCGACTTACACTGCAATTCATATTACATCACTCTTTAGGAACAGAACTCCTACGTAAATCTAGGACCCCCTGTGTATGTTTTTTTTATGTGTAGCCGAAGAGGTAGGCTTTAGAGGGCATGATTTATACCTTTCCACCTCCACTCCTTTGTTACAGTTGTGACTTGCCACCCTGTTGGCCTTTGCTGGATATGGTGTCTCGCTTAAAAAATAAGCTCTGCGTGATAGATATTATTCTGTTACGCATAGAGAATAGATGTCTACTTTCCTTCTGAGCAAAATACAGAAAAGAGAAATGATTTATTGACGTGAACTCTATTCTCTTTGATATCGTTCTCTCATCTTCCATCTATCGTTTGTTTCTGTTATTCTCGTGTATACGTTTGATAATTTTCTTCCTCAATAATGATAATATAGATTTAGTGTTTGATCCCACCATGGGGCGTCAGGAAGGACATCTGCCTTAATTCTCCAGCTCCATCTTGTGTCCACCCCCATTTGAATGGGGATTTATAGTAACATAAAATTTTAGACAACAACTAACTAAGGTAACTTAATAGATTAAATGTTGCTTATTTTTAATAAAAACACAAAATAGTCCTTCATGTAGTAAGAGTCGACTAAATGGTATAGAGGTTTGTTCCTGGCTCAGGGTGGGATTAGCATACCTTGTTAAATTGGGCAATTGAGATGACTAGGTCTTGGAGAGGGGGCTTGGACCCCGGCTATGTTGTAAGTATATAGTCTATCTCTAGTGCTATCACTGTCCCTTGCATCTGCCTTTCATTAGAGACCTTTAGCCTTTACAGAGCAACTGGCAGAAGAAGTGAGAATGTTCAAGATATGTTGAAGCCTCTGCTACCCCGCTTTTTTGCAACACTTGTGGCCATCCGGCTGAGTTTACTGGGATATGGCTTCTAGTTTGAAAAAAAATTATAATTATCTACAGCACATATATTTGTTTACCATATTATAAGGCACTGTTAATCCCCGATTGAATTAGGGGTGGACACAGACAGGCTAAAGCTTAGGAATTTAGGCAGGTGTAGATTTGCTTTTTCCAGATTAGGAAGGGTGACAACAACATAAAAACAATCAGAGAAAATTTAAAAATAGTTTTTCTTTTCGGTTTTGCTCGCTGTCTTGCTTATTTATACCACATGTACAATATATATTATGTAATTATGGCTAAAATTGTATAAAAATATCAATGTTGGCACTGTTTGTTTATGTATTTGTATAAAATCTAGTTTTAAATGTAATAAATGTATCATGCTTTAATTTTATAGTATATGTAAGTTAATTTCACTGGCAAATACCTCTCTTCTAGAACGTTTTTTATAAGTGCAAATATTTCTCACTTTATACTTTCTTTTTAAGGAAATTTTTTGTTATTTGGCAGCACTCGTCATAATCAAAGAATATATTTTGTTACTGTACACTTTCTATTTAAGGAACATTTTTCTTATATGGCAACATCCTTCATAAATGCGGCAAATATTTTTGTACTTGTGCTTTTTTTATTTTAATTATTCTAGTGCTCATCAATGCTTCTTTTTCATCAAAGCAAGTTTGGGTATTACATTTTCTTTTATGGTTTGCCCTCTTTTTTATTGTGATAACATTAGCATGATTAAGTTACTTAAATTTTTTTTTTTAGCTTAACTTTTTTTTTTGAAGGCCATGAGTATTTTCACTAGATTTAAGCTTCTGGGTAATTCACCAAGCATAAGCCTCTAACCACACTTAATTTCTAACTGGGCTTTTGGTTATATTGTTAAATTGATGCACTTGTATTGTCTCATTTATGGTTGCTATATTTCCAAGCTTTGTGTTTAAAAAACCTATTTCAGTAGATTATTTGTCTCGTCAAATTCTTGCATGCTTTTCACACCCGTGCCTTGGGTTTTTGCAGATCTGAAGGAACGAGATTCCGATGACGACGAGGACGAAGGTAATTGTGTGACGATATAGCAATTGTAATGTTATCATATCAATGCAGGGATGCATTATTGAGTAACTTTTTTAATAGTCTAGAAGTACCGTAATTTGAGATTTATCGAGTGCTCATATTCAGGAATTAATTTTGGAGTTTTTTTTTTTCCCCGTCTTGAAGTAATTTGAGAGTTATTGACCCAAAGCGTATATTCAGGAATTCATTTATGAGTAACTTTTATAGTCTTGAATTAATTTGCGAGCTCATATTCAGTAATGTATTTTGGAGTAAGTTTTTATTCCAGTTATTCCTTTTATTCTTTTCTTTCATTCATACCATTCATTTATTTTGTTTTGCATACCTATGATAGAGGAATGATCTAAATGTCTGTTTATGTAACCTTATAATGTAATTAACCTAAAAAGCATATTCAGGAATGCATTTTTTGAGTAAACCTTTTTTTTCTATGATCATCAAAGTAATTTTAGAGTGAATACTATTTTATTCCTTTCTTACGAGCATACCAATATTTTTTGCATTCCTGTCGTAAATAAGGTTCATGTCTAAGGTATTAATTATTTTAGAACGATGTCTTTAGATCCCATTATGTTCGTAGTATGACAGTTTTGTGTAAAATTTAAGTCTTTGACATCTCTACATATCTCGTCATTAATGTATGAAAAATACATTTAAGAATCTATTTTGATTGTTAGGAATATTACCAGGTCGTACCAAGTTTACTGCACATATATGCATTATTACTTAAGAAAGGTTAGATTAAATTATTAGGTTAGGTAATAACAGGGTATACGGAGTGTGTATAGGTACTTTATATTTGTATAGGGGACACTGACTTACTCCTATTACCCCAGCTACACATAACTACAGTATTGAAACGACTTCATGGACTGCAGTGGCTGGACAGACAGATTGGAGCTGGGGAATTAAGGCTGGATGCCATTCCTAACCTGTCGTTACACTAATTCATGGGTCTTTCACATCCCAAGTCATGACGTATGTTATACACTTTTACATGACCTGCAGTCTGAGTGTTTCTTTCAGAATCTATAAGGAAACAGTGACTCATGACATGTTTTTGTGTATTTTCTTTGTGATTGGTACCTGTACGTGAATTAGAACTAAGCTGCTGCTTCTTTTTCTTCTTCTTCTTCTTCTCCTCCTCCTCCTCCTCCTCCTCCTCCTCCTCCTCCTCCTCCTCTTCCTCCTCCTCCTTCTTCTACTTCTTCTTCTTCTTCTTCTTCTTCTTCTTCTTCTTCTTCCACAAATATAAAGGATCAGATGGACTTGGTTCTGTTTATTTGTTTTGTGTCACATACTTGAATGTGACTTAGCACGTAGTATATTTCTGCTTTTCCTTTAGATATGAAAAAACTAAACAACAAGAACTGAGTATTCTCTTTATCATAGATATGAAAGAACTGAACAACTAAGAACTGAGTGTTTTTATTTTATAGATATGAAGTAACGAAACAACTGAAATGGAGCATATTTTTTTTTTTATAGATATGAAGGAACGAAACGACTCGTCAGGAGACGATGAGTCTGAAGATGAAGCTGATGAACCCATGTCCCCACAGGCTCATAGAGAGGTGAGAGTATTTACAGTCATCAGTTTTATAGACAGAATTACTGTATTAATATACTTTATGTTCTGTATATAGTGAATTGTTATATGCAAAAATCTGCTTTGGTAAAGAAGAGAAACCCCAGGGAGCTCTAGGGTCATTTATGCCACTTAATATTACACGTGACCATACAATTTATAAGGGTAAGAAAGAGCCCGGTTAAGAAAACAGGAAAATTATATGAAGTATTATTTAATTTCATGCCTGAAATGATTAAGTACTTCATATAATTTTCCTGTTATTTATTAGGCCTCTTCATACCATCGTTCTACCTGTTTGAGCTGACTTGCATGTGGGCATACTTGCGTGTTATTGCTGTGCCACCCTCCTTACAAGAGGAATGGGGCCTCTGTATATAGATAGAGGAAATATACATAGTCTGCCTCACATTCTTATTTCGTTTTTTTTTATAAAAATGTGTTTTATTAGCAATTATAACTTATCAGGTTGCAAGTTATTATTGCATTTTAGTGTCTTTTCTCTTATAATAAAGCACAAATTGTTGTGGTATATTTATGATTTGTCTCTAATGACGAAGTACAATTATTTTTAATTCTCATTTTTTCTTTCTCTATTGATGAAGTACAAAGCTTGTGGTATTTTCGTTGTTTTTTCTCTAATGATGATATACAGTATATTGCGATATTTCCAGTTTTTTTTCTCTGATGAAGAAGGATAAAATATTATGGTATTTTCATGTTCGTTTTCTCAAATGATGAAGTACAAAGCATGGTGGTATATTCTTGCTTACTCTCTAATGACGAAGTACAAAATATTGGGGTATACTCATGACTCTCTCTTTTGACGAAGTATAAGATATTATGGTATTTTCATGTTTTTTTTTTCTCTAAGAATGACGTCCAAAGCATTGTTTTATATTCATGACTTTCTGATGACAAAGTATAAAATATTGTGGTATTTTCTTGACAAAGTACTAAATACTGTGATATCATCATGCTTTCTCTCTGGTGACGAAATAAGGTCTATGTACACAGCAGTATGTTTTCTTTCAGGATAAATTACCATGGCTGTCATTTTCCTTCTTATGACAATACACAGAACCCATCAGATGGGTTGCGTGGTATCAGGAGTGTAAATATAATTTACCTGTCGTAAGAAAACTATTTTCCTCATTTTAGAAATAGAGGATCTGCAAGTTATGCGTTACTCTTGAGATGCTTTTGTGGGCAAATCAGCCAAGAATACACTAAATAAAATAACAAAGTTAGGGAAAGTAGTAAAATGTTAATTATAAATAGACTGTGAAGGTTTCCAATGAATTCTCTGCACTTTTTGCAGTGCAACTGTTGTGAATTCCTCATTATACGGGTCCGAAATATTCCATTGGACATTGTGTGTCACACAGTCATTCTTGTGTTCAGTGGTATCTGATCCTCTTCTGAACAGTTGTGACGAATTCTCTTCTACTGTAGCACAATGTTTCGGGTCCATTGCGATCCGTACTGCTCTTTAAGTGTTAAATCATATCATTATCAGTTATTATTATGGGGACCACTGTAGTGTAATATCAAAATACTCAACACAGGAGGTGACAAACTCGCAATCAAGCCCACATCGAGGCTTTAGGAATAGCATCTAGCCTTAATTCCCAATTTCGGTCTGTCTGTGTCCACCTCAAAAAAAGGTGGCTAATAGTAATGCGTAAAACTAATAAAAACGAGCTTATTAGTCTAGGGTCCTTATTCTTGCATATCCTCTATTCATTATATATCTATTTTATATTTAATTCCCTACCCATTCTCTATTTATGTTATTCTTAGATTTTACAATAACCCAAGTTGATAAAATTGTTTTCCATTGTACAGTTATGTATTCATTACCTTTACCTTTTTTATCTAATTCCTGACATATTATTTTCCATCCATTTTTTCTGATTATTTTATTCTCAAATTTGGCGATAACCCAGAATTTACTATTCTTTTTCTCTTGTGCTGTAATTTTCTTGTATTTTTTGTGTTCTTCTTCAGCTCGAATTTCTGTCTGCTGATCTGTTGGATTTGTGAGTTTTTTTTGCTACGTTTTCTGCTCCATTGGTTTGATTTCTTTTTTTAATTTTGTGTTATTTTATTAGATTGGCAGTGACTGCATGCACACCCTAAAATAATAAACTCGTGTGCAAATAAAGGTAATGTAGTGAAAGTGTGAATTTCAGATTTCATTGTGAATATATAACCCATTTTGGAAGTGGTTTCAACATGCATTTAGATCGTTTATATTTATATATTTATTTTAGGAGTGTAAAGCATATAATAGCTTTGATTTTATATATATATATATATATATATATATATATATATATATATATATATATATATATATATATATATATATATATATATATATATATATATATATATATATATATGCAGTTATATATATATATATATATATTCTGTACAGGGGTCCTCGTAGAACGTCGTTCCGAGTCACGTCATTTTACCGTTACGTTGGAGGCCAATAAGTAATTAATAAATTATCATTAAATTAATTTTTCGACCTACCTGGCTGGTGCGGTAAATTCATACTGCCCGCGCTAAATAGTTTGTGAGCGCGGCGGACGAATACACTGCTAGCAGCACAGCTGGATTCGTATATATCAAGTTAATGGCTTTATTTTTGTTTTGTTTATGTATTTGGTTATATTGAAGGATTATAATGAATTTAAAAATAGATATACCAAGCACATAGCCGTAAATATGATATTATGAGAATCAGTTTGTTGCGTGTCGTGTAAGAATAAGGCATCACGCAGCATTAGAAGAAGAACCACCACTCAGTTTTCTTTTTCCCACCATATTTTTCTCATATTCATCTACTTTCTTGTTAGTTTCGCTCGTTTTCGCTTGTTACTATGTCTCCTTAGCGTAGTGGTGATAGCTCTGATGGCAGTGCTATGAAGAAAAGAAAAACCATCACCATGGAAATTAAATCTGAAATAGTAAAATGCTCAGAAAAGGGAGTGAAAGTGAAGAGTTTATAGCCAGTAGGGATTGGTTTAATCTTTTCAAGAATCGTGCTAATTTGCATAACCTAAGGGTGCAAAGTGAAGCTGCTAGCTGGTGGTGATGAGAAAGCAACAAAAGAGTTTCCCAATCTGTTAGCAAAAATAATTAGAGAGGGGGGTTACCATCCCTTGCAATGCCCCTTCCAGTGTACAAGCCAACCATACTAATAAAGGTAAGCAATATTGTACTGTATGCTGTACTTTACTGAGCTTAATTTTACTGTTTTTATGTTATACATTACTTAAGTAAAGGTAATCAATACTGTTGTTTAGTTTTATTATTTTTATGTCTTAGACTAAGAACTTAGATTATTTTTGTATGTTTTATACGACTTAGGTCGATATCCACTTTAAGTTGGCTGTCAGGAAGGAACCCTGACATTAAACGAGGACCCTCTGAGTGGGTTCCCATTTAATGTCAGGGTTTTGTTCCTGACAGCTGACTTAGGTCACCCACTAATGCTAAAAATAAATACTCTAAAACATATAAAAATATTCTAAGTTCTTAGTCTAAGACATAAAATAGTAAAACTACACTATGCAGTATTGCTTACCTTTACTACTGTGGTTGGCTTGCATCTGGATAACTTCAGGCCCCCATATCCAACTTAAGAGTCGAACAGCTTTACATCAGCGAATGAGCACAAGATCACGTGGGTGACGCTTCTTCTTCCCCCCTTTACCATTTTCACAGCATTTAACAATTCTGCTCTGTCCTGAATTAAAAGGAGCCTCACTGGGATGCACCGTCAAAAAGCACTTACAACATCTTGATGTTGAAAATATGCAACCACAGAAAATGAGTATGATAAACAATATGGCGGACAAGAGAGTGAGAAGCACAACCTTTACAATGAATTTTCTCTTAAAAATGCTTTATTATTGTTCTTTAGTGCTGTCATTTTGGTTTCTTTCTTTCTCCAAAATTTATATATGGTAATTTTGTAAATAAATTAAATCCTATTCCTCAAAATAACTAAATACATAAATAAATTAATAAATAAAACCATTAACTTGATATATACGTATACAACAATGTCTTGTGACTATTCTTCTCCGAACCTCATCAAGCTTTTCGCATAAAGATTGTATATTCAGCTATGTATTTAGTAATTTTGTAAATAAATTAAGTAAATCCTTCAAATAGCCAAATGCATAAACAGATAAATAGATAAAACCATTAACTTGATACAATATATACGTATACAACTGTCGCGTGACTATTCTTCTACCAACCTAAACGTAATATTTCGCATAAGAATGATCGTATTTACAGATATGTATTCGGTAATTTTGTAAGTATATTAAGTCTAGTTCCTTCAAATAACCAAATACATAAACAAATAAATAAATAAAGCCATTAACTTGATACATTATATACGCATGCAGTACAACAATGCCGTGTGACTATTCTTCTGCCAACCTCAACAAACTTTTTTGAATAAAGATTGTGTTTACAGCTATGTATTCGTTAATTGTGTAAATAAATTAAGTCGAATTCCTTAAAATAACGAAATACATAAACAAATAGATAAATAAAAAGATTAACGTGATACAGTATATACGTATACAAAAATGCCGTGTAATTATTCATCTGCCAGGCTCATACACTGTTCAGTGCACGCAGTTTGAAATTTACTGTACCAGCCAGGTAGGTCAAGAACTTAAATTATTAATAAATTAATTATTTATTGGCCTCTGAAGTAACGGCAGAATGACTTTATACAAAACATCTTTATACAGGGACCCCCTGTATATATATTTTTTATTTTTTCTAGGAAATTAGTATAGAATATAACAGAACCTAATATGTAGGGCTTAGAATATCTCTTGCATTTTCTTCCTAACAGCAGAACTGAGCGCCTTTGTATATGTACACAGGGGGTCCTTGGTTTACGATATCCTCGAGTTATGTTGTTTCGCAGTTACAATGCATCTCCCATGAATAATTTAGCTTCTCTTTTGATAATTTTTGGCCTGAATTTGTCTCCCAAGCATTGAGCATATTCTTCTGATGGTAGTGCTTTGAAGAAGAGGAAAGCCATCACCATGGAAGTGAAATTAGAGATAGTGACATGCTTGGAAAAGAGAGAAAGCTTACTACTGTATTAGCATAGGTACTTAATTAGGTGTGTTCCGACTTTCTCTGAAATTCGGGTTACATCATGTTTCAGGAATGACACTCACGCAAGTCGAGGACCCCCTATTTATATACGCACGCACGCGCGCACACACACACACACACACACACACACACACACCACACACCACACACACAAACTGAAGGAAATTGATAGAGTTACCTATAGAATTTGAATGAATTTTTCTTTGTTGCATCAACTAATACATATGTACTGTATATATATTATTACATCATGCAATTTTATGACTGTAATGTCACTTTGATAATAGTTTGCATTCATTTTTTTCTGTTACAGACAATGACATTCTACGAAGGGGGTGATGCTAGCAATGGAGAGGCTCCGTCCACATTAGATGCTTCCACCTCTTCCGTTGTCGAGGACTCATCTATTCTGAATTCTCCCATGGCAACAAGTAACGACTCGTCCTCTGCGCTTCCCGAGCCTTAATGCAGATTTCATTGTTTTGGGGTCACAATTTGAAGATTTTTTAACTTTTACTGATTACTGAATTCCCTCAATTATAGAGCTCGCTATGGTTTACTCTTATGCCGTTTACAAAGTTTTACCTTATTGTTGCAGTTATTGTATACTTCTGTCGCTTATATATTTCACAGTTGTTGCCAGGGAAATGCGAACTACTGTATTCATAAAATAGGTACCCAGACTTTTTAGTTAATTCATCTCTTCTCTCTCTCTCTCTCTCTCTCTCTCTCTCTCTCTCCTCTCTCTCTCTCTCTCTCTCTCTCTCTCTCTCTCTCTCTCTCTCTCTCTCTCTCTCTCTCTCTCTCTCTCTCTCTCTCTCTCTCTCTCTCTCTCTCTCTCTCTCTCCTCTCTCTCTCTCTCTCTCTCTCTCTCTCTCTCTCTCTCTCTCTCTCTCTCTCTCTCTCTCTCTCTCTCTCTCTTACCCGCCTGGGTTGTGTCATTTTGTGTTGGGGAGAGATAATTAATTTACATAATTTGTGATAGTTGTGAAATACAGAAGAGGAATTTTTTTTTCTATTCTGAAAAATTGTTGTTGATTCATATTTTTTAAGTATTGTTAGATGGTGTATGAAAATGTTAACATTACTGAGGAAACATTTTTTACTAGTTCTATAGATTATAAACGTGTATTTATATTCATTTTTAGCAAAGTATAAAGAAAAAAAAAGACAATCGCTTCTTATGTACAGAAAGAGCTATGAGGAATGTCGGAATTCTTTTTTTATGTCATTAAACATTTGCCGTATCATTGCTTATGTAAATGACAAATATATTTTAACAATGGAGATCCTGATAAGGGGATAAAAATTCACATACAGTGATTTACAATGTATTGTAGTTCATTCAATAGACAAAAGGAATTTTCCTTTAATCCATCATCTTAAGTAAATTTCCTTGATTATAGCGTCACCATAGGGACATTTTATGTGCCTTAGTAAATCTTAAGCTACTCTTTTTTACGTAAAAAAAAAAATCAAACTTTTTAAGGCCTTCACTTTGTCTTTCAGCAAATTTACGCTTTTATTGCATGCCGCTATTCTCGTTTTTAAGCATTTTTCAAACCGCTACAGCTAGCTTGTTCTGTGCGTCAAATTTTTGCCCTAATATCGGTGATCGTTCATGCATGCATCTTACGATCATACTCACCTCTATAATTATTACTATATTTTTCAAATTTCTATAGCCAGCTCGTGTGTGTTGAAATTTCGCCCATTTATAAGTGATTGTTTATGAATGCATTGTATGGTCAGAGTAACATGCATTATTATCACCATGTTTTTCATTATTATTCACTTCTAGTTTAGTGGCTTGTGCCATTATGTAGTAATTAGTTTTTTACCTCTGATAGTTTTATAGTCCTTTATCAGATTTGTAATATTAAGAACTTATTAATTTGCAGATGCCATTAACAACACTGATCTCCGAGATTTATATCAAGAAATTGATGTTCATATTTTTTTGTATTTTTAAAGTATAGATCATGCAGTTAAGCAAAATCGCACATGTAGATCACACTGAAAAAGAGACATGAGGGGCCATTATCATAAGAATAAAAAATTTTAGGAATAAACTTTATACTCAGTCACTTGAGATAGGATCACAGACTGGTGTGAGCCAGAAAGCTGTGTTGCATACTCCTTGCCTTGTGCGTAATAATTCATTAGCAGTGGGATTCTACAGGGATCAGTTTCTGGGCCGATTCTGTTCCTCATCTCATAGAAATTACAATTGTTTACATATAGCAAGATTCATCATTAAGAAATCTGTACCACATAGTATAAGCCTTTTCTGTAATCGTTCATCTTACTTCTTTTAAAAGACGTATGATACTCCTTTATTCATCCGTATAATATTTTATGATCTTATGTAGTCAAAGAAATTCCCCTATGTGCCTGCTCACCCATAGAAATTTTTATTCATCCATATATTTCATGAACTTATTTAGACAAAGTATTTACCTCTTTGCTTGCTCATGCATACACATCTTCTATTCATCCACATATTTTATGATCTTATTTAGACAAAATATATACCTCTTTTTGTCTGCTCACCCATAGAAATATTCCTCTGTTTTAAGTTTATATATCCTTGCTAGTTTATTAATATTATTTTGTTTTTTTTTTCATTATTCTCAACTGCTGTATATATACTGTAGTAGCCATGTAACTAATTATTTTTTTGCTACTTTGTTTTTGTGTATAATATGTGTATATCTTGTAATTTTTTTTTGTCTCATATATTTTATATTTAGCTGATAGGTTAAGCTTTGATTGAGTAAGGTACTGATACACTTAAGTATTCTGAAAATTTTCCTTTACTATGGTACCTCTAAATAGTTCGTTTTAAGGTCTGATCACATGAGCTGAAAACTTGATAAAAGCAGAGGGTCTGATCTCGAAAACTGAAAACTTGCTAAAGACAGAAGATCTGATCTTGAGAATTTCATCGATGCAGTAGTTAGGTCACATGTGACCTGTTTTAATAGACAGTGACGATTTCGTATTTCTTAAAAGTTGCTTGAGTAGTTTCTTAACAAGTGTTTAAAAACATATACAGGTACATTGTTTTTATTGACTACTACAGAATGAAACCAATTCTACTGCAGCTAATCACATTATGCGACGCTTTTAGGATTCTTGGTGTGAAAGTGAAGATCTTGCTTTGTCTCGTTCTCATTATATGACTTAGTATCATATTCTTTACTGAACTCGTTTTACCACAAAATGTATTAAATATTTTATCTTCTTAACGTTGACATAAATAAAGCCACAGAAATTGCATTTTTCGGAACTGTATTACAAAAACATTTATGTAGTTCCAACAGCTTTTGAAATATTGGCGTTCAGAAAATACAGTAAAAGAATATATTTACAGTTAATAGTCACATACCTTGGCTATATTACCAAACCACTAGCCACTACATTGGCTATTGTACCAAACCACTAGCCACAACATGGACTACTTTACCAAGCCACTAGCCACTACCTTGGCTCTGTTACCAAGCCATTAGCCACTACACTGGCTATATTACCAAGCCAATAGCAAATACATTGGCTTTGTAGAAAACCACTAGGCACTACATTAGATATCTTGCTAAGCCACTAGCCATTACATTGGCTATATTACCAAGCCATTGGCAACTACATTGTCTATCGTACTAAGCCACTACATTGGCTATAATCCCAAGCTGCTGGCAACTACATTGACTTTCATTCCAAGCCATTAATCACCCAATAGCTGTCTTACCCAGCCACTAGCCACTACTTTGGCTTTCTTACTAAGCCACTAACCATTACATTGGCTATATTACAAAGCCTCTGGCAACTACATTGACTGTTAAAAAGCCACTAGCAACTACATTTGCTTTATTACCGTGCCATTTGCCACCAATTTGCCATGCTACCAAGCCACTAGCCATTACATTTGCAAATTTGAATCGAGTATCTGAGTCGTGTGACCAAATCCCTAGCAATTTCATTCGCAAATTTTATTTATGTCCATTGTCTACATCCATGATAGCTGTTCAAAGTACCCATTCTGCATAATAATGTCAGTAAAGAGATTTATTTTCAACGTTGTAATGAGATATATATTCAGCGTTGTTAAGATATGTCATTTTTAAAGTTTTTTTTATAGGCATGTGTAGGTCTGTATATTATTTTTGATGATACTCGTGTGGTAGATTTCAAAGACAGCATGCTGCGATCATTATAGACTGGTTCGTGATTGAGTCTTTAGGCTTCTCCAGTCAGGGGATGCCACAGCTGATTAGTTGTCTTCGTATTACCCTACCTCTTGTGTCCTCCTCTGTTGCACCACACACCCTCATGTCATCCCTCACCACATCCATAAATATCTTATAGCCTTCTACCCTATATCTTCCTCTGTCACACTGCACAGCCTCATGTCCTCTCTCACCACATCCATTAACCTCTTGTTGCCTTCTTTCCTGCATCCTCCTTCCTCATGCCACACACCCTCATTTCCCTCCCTCACCACATCCATAAACCTCTTGTCACTGTCTCCTCTGTCTCACCACACCCTCATGTCCTACTCTACCGCATCAATAAACCTCCTAACTCCCTCTGCCCTGCGTCCTCCTCGCTTGCATCACACCCTCATGTCCTCCCTCACTACATTTAGAAACCTCCTCTTTGACCTACCTCTCCCCATTCTCCTTCCTGGCATCTCCATCCTCAGCATTGGTTCAAAATTAGTTGTCTATGTATATAAATCAATAAGTAGGTAGTGAAATTCTTAAAGAAGGTGAGATGAGATAGCGCAATGTAACGTATTTCTCGGATTTTGAACTGCAGATGTCGTTGTCAAAAAAGGAAAAGTATGACAAATACAAACGATTTGGACGTCAACGCTGAGATCAAAACATTTTAGAAGTATAAGTACAATACTCGTCCATTGGTATGTAATATACTGTCTTCGAACCGTGCAACTTTAGTTACTTTGTTTAGTTCGAATTCAGTGGTTGTATAGTGTAGTGGGGTAAAGATGAATAGGTTTTACAATGTGACATTTAAAATGTTTAATGATGGGGATGAAAGATAGAGAGCTATTCATCACAATTATCTTTTTGTTTTTTACTATTAGAAATTAACCACAAGTGAAAATGAATGAAGATATTTACAAGCTTAAGGAAAAGTATATGTAGATATTGCGTGTTTCATTGGTACAAACCCATTATCAACTGAGAGTAAAATCGAGAGAGCACTTTGATATTTTCATTTGATAATGGATTTCTGAAATTAATTCGCAAAATTTCAATATCCTTTTTTTTTATTTATTTATTTTTTTTTTTTTATACACGTTAAATATAGTGTGTATTGTAATGAATACCCTCCAGAGTCGTGCCTTGCTTGATGTTATTGCCATAGGGTGTTGGGTGAGATTTTTATCTCACTGTGGAGCATTGGGAAGTGCTTCGTTTCCCAGCTCCAATCTGTCTGCGTCCACCCTCGTAATGAGGAGTAATATTGACACAATACCAGCAAAGAAATTATTACTGTGATGATATAGATATGATTATTTTTATCGAAGCAGATTTTGAGGCTTAACTAGTCTCATTTAATCTTTTTTAAACCATGTCATTAGCAATGTGGTCAAGCACAGGACCATGTTACCAGTTAGACCTAGAACCTGGCTCTAGCTGAAATCCTCGTGATTTCTTTTTGCATGTAATCAGTTCTTAGATAGTTTACTGAGAGACGCGCTTCCTCCTTAGGGATAGTTAGTGGATAGAATTGCATCCCCTTTTGGATAGTTACTGGATAGTTCGTCAGGGAAAATGGAGTTAATGGTTTTGAGTTTTATATAAAATTCATTATGTATCTGCAAAGGTTTGATGAATGAAGAGGTAAATGAAATTAGAATCATCTAAGTACAGCTTACATCTAACTCCTAATGAAAACAAGAAATCATTGTTATGCATAAATTGTCATTTACTTCATACCTAATGCTGCCTTTAGTGCTGCTATTATCATTCTCATCATGTTTACTTCTTATCATTGCTGTGCTTGGTTATCTGTGATTAAGCGTTTTACTTTTCTCATCCTTCTCTCTTTTTGCAACATTATTCATATTTTGTATATCTATAGTAAGGGCTGCCATTTTTTATTATAAATCTGATATCTTTTCATTACTGAATATAAACACATATCACAAGTATAATAGCATAATGGTTCTTCACTTAACATGAACCTCATTGCTTGACAAGAATCAGTGGGGACCGTGGTATTGCAGAAACCAGAGTACTCAACTCGGGCAGTGACAGACCCGCATTTGACAGGATTTCCTGCTTTTCTTCCCCGGCTCCAACCTGTTTGTGTCCATCCCCATAATAGGGATTGATAGTGACAAAAATATCAAGCAGCAATAAAACAAGAATTAGTGATTCAGATTATATTGTTCTTGATATCTATGCTTGTTTCTTGAAGTAAGTAAATCTGCTGTTTTTATAATCTGAAAATTCTGTATTAATGTAATCCTGTTTGGTCACCATTCAAGATTTCCGGTCTTATGCTGTTTCTGAAAGGTGTAATAATTACTATATAATTAAATATATCATTTTGTACATCTGTAAATATATTTTTGAGAGAGAGTGTCACATCTTAGAAATTTTCTAACTTGAAAGTGCTTTGAATACTGGAATTATGATCAGAGTTTTGTGAAATATTTAGTATTGTCAAAAAAACATTTGAAACCTTGCAATAATTAATGTATTTAGTACTCTTGTATACTGTTAAAATGTCCTTGAGGAAATTAGAATGCAAGAATAATCTTTTATAAAATTCGATTTGGAATATTTAAAATGTTCCCAAACAATTAGAAAGTGTTACATAGTCATTGGAATGAATATTATGGATTGTATTAAGGGTGTTACATCATTAATGAGTAATAAAGTTTTTTAGTGTGTTGCAATATGCTACTTGCTGAGTATTAATGGAATAGGAGTGATGGGAACTGTCTTCCAGTGCATATTTGAAAATTCTAGCCAGTGTTATTAAATGCTTACCCTATATTTGCTTCTTTGATTGACCTGTTGTTTGCTTGACGTCCCTTGGGGCAGTCAATCATGTCGAATCCGACAGGATGGCAATAAATTATCGAACAGGAGAGAGAGCAGCAGAAATATTTAAGAAATTTATGTGAGGCTAAAGCTTGAATATGCAGCATCCTTCTGGAAATCACGCTTGGAAAAAGCGTGTAAAGAAATTACAGAAAGTTCAGATACATGCTACAAAACTGGTGACAGAGATACGTAATCTCAGTTACGAAGAAAAGCTGAAGGAATTAAACTTGCCATCATTTGAAGCGAGAAGGAATAGGGTGGGATATGGTATTGACTCATTACTTTTGACAGGGAGAAAAATATCAGGGGGGACAGGATTGTCAAGCCTTCTTTTCCCTATTCCTTTTAGTTTGCTCTCACATCGTGCAAAAGATCCATTCAGAACTCATTCTCCAACTTATACTAATCAATAAATTTGTCACATCACCAAGGATGATTATTAAAGATTGTGTTAACTAAGAAAAGGAAATAATGACGGTACAGAAGGGAGGAGTGAAAAAATGGAAGTAAATAGGAACTTTGCCTTGTCCTTATGCTTCTACTTTTCTTCGCCTCAAAGTTTTCTTGGTGCTCCGGCTCGATGATAGCCATTCTATTGCATCACTAGCATGGCAAAGATACATATAAATAATAGCTACTTCGAATATCTTACTATCTACCTTGGCTATTTCCCCCTTTAATTGGGGGGTAGCTGACATCAAAAAAAGAAAACAATAAGGGGATTACTTTGCTCTATGGGCAATGACGAGGGAGATAGCGACCGTTCAGATGGCACTGCTGGAGTGCCACAGCCCATCCTCCCGGCTCTTCCACAACCTGTGACGCTTCACAACTGCCAACTCCTCCTACTGCCCTTACCACAGGGCTACCTCTGTAAGATACAGCCCCATGGTGACAGCAGATGCCCATCAGAGCTGCATCACAATCGCTCGCCACTTATTCCTAATCCTAGCACGCTCGCTTGCTTCCCTCACATCCATCCTCCTATCATTCAGGGCTCTCCTTACTCCATCCATCCATCCAAACCTAGGCCTCCCTCTTGCATTTCCCATCAACTCGCATTCATCACCTTTTCAGCAGTCTTTCATCATCCATCCTTTCCACATGGCCAAACCATCTCAGAACATTCATATCTACTCTGGCTGCAATTTCTCTCCTCACACCCGTTCTTGCTCTCACCACTTCATTCCTAACCCTATCCAACCGATATACACCAATCGTACTCCTCAGGCATTTCATCTCAACACATTTAGTTTCCGTCTCTCACTTACTTTCATACCCCATAACTCTGATCCATACATCAGAGTTGGCACAACCACTTTATCATACAAAACTTTCTTAACATTCATTTCCAACCCTCTAGTCTTCATCACTCCTTTCAATGCACCCAACACTTTACATCCTTCATTCACTCTGTGACACACATCTGCTTCCACTCCACAATTTGCAGCTATAACCGAGCCTAAACACTTAAACTGATCAACTTCCCCAAGTGTCCTTCGAATATATATATATATATATATATATATATATATATATATATATATATATATATATATATATATATATATATATATATATATATATATATATATATATATATAATATATATATATATATATATATATATATATATATATATATATATATATATATATATATATATATATATATATATATATATATATATATATATATATATATATATATATATATATATATATATATATATATATATATATATATACACTGTATATATATATATATATATATATATATATATATATATATATATATATATATATATATATATATATATATATATATATATATATATATATATATATATATATATATATATATATATATATATATATATATATATATATATATATATATATATATATATATATATATATATATATATATATATATAATCTATCTATCTATCTTTATATATATATATATATATATATATATATATATATATATATATATATATATATATATATATATATATATATATATATATATATATATATATATATATATATATATATATATATATATATATATATATATATATATATATATATATATATATATATAATCTGAAGTCTTTGGACTCACTTAAAAATAATTTCTAAACCATCTTATTATTATTATTATTATTATTATTATTATTATTATTATTATTATTATATATATATATATATATATATATATATATATATATATATATATATATATATATATATATATATATATATATATATATATTCCTTTTATGGTTAACATTTACGATAGGATTATCATTCATTATAACCAATAGTCATTCTCAGCAATCTCATATTAATTCCTTCTAAATTTATTTCATTCCACTGGAATATTTATCTTAAAAATGACAAGAAGAAAAATAAAACTACTCCATTATCGATTAAAGAAAATATAAGGAACATCTGCTTTCATTAATATACTATAGAGTAATAAACTCTTGGTAATATCGATGGTGCATTTTGGAAACAGCTGAGCATCGTAGTATCGAAATTGCTCGACTCCTTGGAATCGGAAGTCATTAGATTATTGTTTTTTTAAGCTTGGTAATTTTGGCATTATTATTATTATATATATATATATATATATATATATATATATATATATATATATATATATATATATATATATATATATATATATATATATATATATATATATATATATATATATATATATATATATATATATATATATATATATATATATATATATATATATATATATATGATTTAAAATATTATGCATTCTTTACATTGGTTTAAAAGTAAGTTTAGGATGGAAATGTATTTTCAATTTTTATCAAACACTTTAAGGAAGTAGTACATGTAAAAAGCTTTTACTTATAAATGAAATTGATTGTGATTTGATAATATTTAATTTAAAGAGAAGCTTTTCAAATCAATTAAAATTTTGGAAGTATTTATTGTGTGAATTTTTATTACTATAAGTACTTTATAATATTCGAATCTATTCAACTTCGTTAAATACATTGCAGTCCTCTTATAGAAATCTGTCTGCTAGAATTGCATCATCTATGATTCTAACCCAAACATCATAGACGTGATATGTATTAAGGAGTGTGTGAATTTTTTATGTGATTTTTACGGGAATGTTGTAACCATGTCGAGTTTAAAATTAGGTTCGTATTACGAAATGAGTGAAAATGACTCATTTCACCAGTATCATGTCGAGAAAATGACTTAGAAGTGAGTGAAAGATGTGTGGGAGGGAGAGATGCTATTCCTGTTTTTATTGAGTTTTGATGAGTTCAGATGAATCATTTGATGCCAAAGCCTCCGTTTTTTTCGTTCCCAGAATTTTATTATTGCATGGAATTATTGAACATGACCCTAAAATTAAAAGTTTTAAAGATTTTTATTGTTTATGATAATGTATGCGTTTCGTTATTATTTTTATTAGTTTCAGGTAACTAGAATGTCACCTCCTATTTTTACTATGGACAGAACTAGTTAAATTTTATAACTTAGGGATTTCTTGTGTATTTTGGCACTGATATATGGCGTTTATCAACTCTCAGGAGTATCAGAAGTCCAAAACGACGAAATTTGTTCATATTTCTTCAAACCTTTATTCATGTACAATCATATTCCAGTGGTTAATTTTGGAATCTATTTATCTACGGAATCCAATGTCTTTCACACTAATATACAGTCTTTGTCAGCCTCCAGACTTACAGGAAAGCCTAAAAGAAGCGAAATTTTTACATATTTTCTACCATATCATTTATGTATACTTGTGTAACAATGGCCAGTTGTTTAATATTTTATCCAACGAAATGCTATGTCTTAGCTTTGATATGAGGTCAACATTAGCCCTCAGGTGTTCTAGGAAGTTCAACATGATGAAGTTTTGACACTTTTTGTTTTTATCCCTTTGCTCCTTTGTTCATGCTCATGTGGTCACGTATTACGACAGTTTTGTAATGCTTTCTTTTAGCAGTGATATGGGCCCTATATGAACTTTCATGTATACTAGGTCATTATCTTTTGCCTTAGTTATAAAATTGTCAGATAGTGATGTATATTTATTGAGTTGGTCTTCAAATGTAAAGGGGGGTACTGTCAGTTGATTCTACATTAACAGTCATATTTTTTGAATGACATGTCATTAATTATGATTATATGAGTGCTGTATGTTGCTCAGATAAATACAGTTGCCCTTTTTGTGTATTTCTAATCATGTAGTTTTTTCTTGTAATGGTACATTTCATATGAATAATTGTTATAACTGCTAGAAAGATTTTGAGGATTAGAAGATATTTGTGTTTATATGTGTGTGTGTGTGTGTGTGTAAAATATGGTTTTTTAAGCTAATTCATATATCAGTTTTTTAAAAGGATATTACTTCAACCAACACTTCTTGTTACGTTTGTGGTTATTATGACCAACGAGTGAGGAAGTACCTTAGGTGACATAACTTGTTGTTTTTCCTTCCATTTGATAAATTTATTTAAAAAAATGGATTCCTTTTTATTTCTATTATTTGTATTTTGTTCATTTAATATGAGGAACTATATTACTCCTGTTATTGTACATTTTCCCTCTAGTATAAGGAATATTTGTACATTGTCTCTCTAGTATGAGGTATTGTTGTACAATGTCCCTCTAGTATGAGAAACTATTTAACTCTTATTAGTGTACATTGTCCCTCTAGTATGAGGAATTGTTGTTCATTGTCCCTCTAGAATGAGGAACGTTTTAACTCTTATTGTTGTATATTGGCCCTCTAGTATGAGGAGTTGTTGTACATTGTCCCTCTAGTATGAGGAATCTTTAACTCTTATTGATGTAGTTTATCCCTCTAGTATGAGGGATTGTTATACATTATCCCTCTAGTATGAGGAACAAATTCTTCAACAGTGTTAGTGAATGCCAAGGAAAAGTCATATGCTGTACTAATATGTGTTTTGTTATTCAACAGGAAAAAATGTCGGGGAGGACTGTTGGGTGACAGCAAAATATGATTATACTGCTCAAGGGAGTCACGAATTAGACCTTCGGAAAAACGAGCGTCTATTGCTTTTAGACGACTCCAAGCACTGGTGGCGGGTCATGAATAATAGGAATCAAGCAGGGTATGTTCCCTCCAATTACGTCAAGAAAGAAAAACCATCCATATTTGATAGGTGAGTGGAAGGAGGGGTTTGTTGAATACTGTATAATGCAGTTTTATTTCTCTGCACTTTGTTATGAGATGGGTTCAGAAGAATAGTATATTAGATGATATTGTACTAATGAGTATGTACGTTAAATATTTCTCGATGTAACGTAGATCATTACGTATGGTTCATCGGACCTGTAGACTGTCTTCCAATATGCTAAATGTATGAGATATTTTGTTTTGCTAATTTGGGGATTTAAAGGGCAGTTTGACCCCTATCAAAAGCCAGTCTCGTTTTGTTTTCACCAAGCCAGCCTGGCTAATGAACACCTACCACATGAGGGCACGAGGGCATTGTGGGTAGAATTTTGTTAACTGATTGTATACTTATTTGACCCTCTTGTAGAGAAAATCTGTATTGGAACTGGATTGCTTGAACTCTGTTGTTATTCATTATAGTCACTGAGCTTAGGTGACAGGGGCTATTACTGCTAGAGATTCCACTATCTTCTCCTTTATATGTACTGTACTGCACTGCAGATCAGACACTTAACACTACTCATTGAACTTCCTGAGTTTAGAGGAGCTAATTACATTGGAAAAACGTCACTACTCTCTCCTTCTTATAGTGAATTAGATTGACTGAAGAGAAAAGCTGTATGAAGGCTAAATCCAGCTAGCCTTATTCCTCCAGCTCCAGGAGATCTGTGTCCACCCCTATTGAAGTGGGGACTACTTCTGACGCATAAAATGGAGCAGACATATATTTGTAGTATTGTCCACATATTTAATGGTGTACAGTATTCATCAGTCCTGCTGAGTTTACAAGAAATGCTACACACATACACACACACAGTATTATGAGTAAGAAAATTATATTTGCTGTATAACGAGTCTGTCCAAAATATTAAAGGAAAAAATTGAGAACATTTTCGTGAAGGGAAAGAGATGAAGCTGTCCTGTTCTGCCTTGAAGGAAGTTTAGAAGAGTTGCCAGAGGTGGAGCCATCACATCACATTACCTAATTTTTTTTCGTAAATTGGGGAGAGCTCTTACAGCCGTTTACCTGATCCTGTGGTTCCATATATTGTTAAAATCAGTATCCTTCCCATTTATATTATATTATTTATATTAGTTTGATACATGAAATAATTGAATAATTAAGTAAATACCAAAAATACACCTGTCAACAGTACTGAGTCAAGTTGCCAAGTAGCACAGCTGTCTTATTTTTTTAATTTTTTTTTCTTTTCTTTTAGCTTTCTCTTTTATTTTATTTTTTTATTTTGTATATATATTGAGTTAAATGTAAAGTCTGATCCTGTGATAACATACCTTGTTTAGTAAGTGAGTTTATCACTTAAGAAGAATATATAGCAGAAACAGGTGGGTGTCTCCTCAGATACAAATTCGAATTTTCCTTAAAGTAGACTTTTGTTTTTTGTTTTGCATTTTTTCCCCTCAAATTACCAAAGTCAAATTTTCAAGTTAGGATGTGTGTTACCAGAAAAGAGATAAATTGAGTAACTAAATAGCACTTATATGAAGATATAAAAATTCTGTGTGAAGCTTAAATAAAAGTTTTTCTCTCTTTTTTTCTCTTTCTCTCTTCTATATTCTGTGAAAGGGAAAACATGAAAATGAGGCCATCTCTGTCCCAAACCCCTCCCCACCCATGGGTTGGGGGGGGAGGGATGATAGAGGCTCTCCATGGGATGTAGCAGCAGGAGGAGGGGTAGCTATTAGGAGATAAAAACAGAAAATCAAGAATTTAGAGGTAATGGTTATAAGCTCTGATGATAAAATTCGGAATATGGATAGAGAAATGAAAGAGAATGAAACACTTAGAGAGGAAATAAGATTTTTGTAGGAAGCAAATAAAGCACAAGGGCTGGGGAGAAAAGAACTAGAAAAGCGAATAAATAAGCTGGAAGGGGAAAAGAGTGAGCTAGAAACCAGAATTTCTTAACAAAAAGATAACAACAAACAGCTGAATGACAACCTAAATGAATTAGATGTTAGTTCACTGCTCTCTTCTGAGAGAGACGAGATTGCAGCTTTGATTGTCCAGATTAAGGAAACCATTGAATAGTTTAGAAAGGATTTTCAGGAGCTGAATATGGAACATGATGCCTTGAAAACTTCCTTTGCTGATGCACTAAAGGGGAATGTGGCAGTAAAAGAGGCTGTAAAGGTGATGGCACTGGAAAACATACAAACAGTTGACTATAAAGAGACAGTAATCGAAAAAATGAAAGACGTTGTGATGGAAAGGGCAAATTCACTGATTCAACAGGCACTTGATAAAGAGAAGACAGTGGTAATCTCAGGCATAAGCGAATCCTAGGAGCCACCATGGCAGGGGAGACTTGAAGAAAATAAAGCTAGGGTTGTAGACCTGATTAGAAAGCTTGGAGTAGTTTGTGGTCCTGAGGATATTGTAAACATTCACCAACTAGGCAAATATTCGAGGGAAGGAAAGCAGAGACCAACAAAAGTAACCTTTGAGAGAGGGGAAACATGTAGCAAAATATTGATGAGAATAAAAAGTCTAAAAGACCTTCAAGAATTCAAAGAAGTGTTCATTAGACAATGCAGAACACAGGAAGAGATGGGAAAGATCAAAAACTTGTTGCAAGAGGCAAGAAGGTTAAATGAGGAAAGAAATGAAGAAGAGAAGAAAAATTTTCATTTCAGAGTTCTTCCAGACAAAGGGGAGATAAAGAAGATAATGACAGAAGATCAGGGGATGGGGCCTCATTAAGATTGTTATACACAAATGCTGATGGATTAGCTGGTAAGGCAGTAGAATTAAAAGATAGGATTCACAACAGTAAGGCAGATATAGTAGCAATTACAGAGACTAAGTTGAGCGAGGACATAAACAGCGTCACAGTTTTTCCTAAGGGCTTCAGAATATTAAGAGTTGAAAGATCTGAGAGGACTGGTGGAGGGATAGCACTGCTCATAAGTGAAGGATTCAATTTGAAGAAATAAACTTGGCTATAGAAAGTATGTTCAAGGAATTTCTTGTTGCTCGCATAAATACTGGGTCAGAGAGCATTGTAATAACTGTTGTATATAACCCACCAAGGAACCTAAATAGGCTAGAAATTTATGAGGAAAGTCATATAGGTACTATTGAAGTCATAAACTCAGTTGTTAACATGGCACGGGAGAGATAATGTAGGATTTTGATTATGGGAGATTTTAATCATAAAGAGATAGATTGTATAAATCTAGACCCACACAGTGGTGAGGACTCATTTCGGGGCAAGATTCCTAGATTGCGTACAAGGGAATTTCCTACACCAGCATGTAATGGAACCAACGATGGCTAGGGGTGGGGATGAGCCATCACTTCTTGATCTAGTATTCACAGATAGCATGTTGGATATCGAAAAAATTTATTATAAACCACCAGTTGGAAAGAGTGACCACTGTGTGTTGTTGATGGAGTATATCATTGAAGATGCTTTGCCTGAGAGTAGAGGCACTGAGGACATGAGGAGGAACTATTCGAAAGGAGATTACATCAAAATGAATGAGCCTTTTGCAGTTATTGACTGGAGAACCATAT
>JAXCGZ010008083.1:0-58738 GCA_037179515.1 Halocaridina rubra
AGCAGTTCTTTTTGTTGAAGCCAATTTTGTACTTTCCAGCGGGATATGGCAACAAATTGTGAATAAGGACGAATTTTGTGTGCGCATATTTTGTCAGTGGTGAATTTTTTATATATATAAAGCATAGGGTACAAATAAATAGTGATTGTATGGGATACAAGCGCTTTTATGAAAAAGTAAATTAAAAAATAATTTTTGTTAAAAATGCTTATTATTTTATAAGATTTTGAAGTCTAAATAGATAAATCAGTGAAAAATCAGGCATACTGACTGACACTTTTGACTCCAGAAGATTAGGCAAATGACTTCAGCTGACGATGAAACGATTCCCGCTTGCTTTGTAACCGCTGATACTGGATGCAGGAGCCTTTGTATAGGTGTGGTAATTTTTTTTTTTTTACTGAAAACTTGAAGTAAAGCAAAATTATGTTTTACAGTTTTTTTGGAATTGTTAAGATCCATAAATAATTATTTTAATATTTAAAAGTGTATTGGCTCATCAACACTGTCATTACAAATGTGTTCATGGATTAAAACCGTGGCACATTAGTTTTTTTATATAATAAGCCTATATTTTAATAAAATGTGTTGATTGTTGACCACTTTTTCCTTTTTTGTAATAGTGTGCTCACTTTTAATTGTAATTTAATTTTTTGGGCAAACATATTGCCAATAGAAAATGAATGTCATTACAAATGTCACTTTAGTAAATTTATTAACTTATGCCTTGTTGGAATGGCTAGTTTAAGCTTGTAAACCTCTAGAAATGTACTGTACTTAGGTACACTTACAACTAGATCTTAAGACTCTTGCATTCAAAGCGCGGTGAACCCTTGCACGGAAACCAGCCGGGTGGGGCAAGATTACAGTTGCGTCTTTTTTCATTTTTTTCCATTTGCCTGTAATGTAACGTCAGTGCTTGGGGCCAATGCAAGTATGGCTAGGAGAGCTGATAGGGACTCGAAATGCCAAGAAATTATGAAGAGAATGATGGCGATTGTGAAGCAGTAACTGTGGCTTGAGATGGAACAGGAGAATGGTTATTTAAGGATTATGCTAAACATCTGCAACAGCGGCATTGATTCCACCCCGTTCTTCAGTTTGACGCGTATTAGACTCTTGGACAAAATATATTATGGTGTATTAATATGTTTTATTTTTGTTTCAATATGTTGGTGTTTTCTATCGAACTTCCTCTTGTCTTTGGTTCATCTTGATGTTTATTTTACACATAACTTTCACCTTTTCTTTTTTCTAGGCTATGTAACAAGTTAGCCAAGTTATAGTTTTTCTTACGTCCATATAAAATCCGAGTTATATTTTTCCCTACTTTTATATAAAAACCAAGTTTGATTTTTGCCGACTATAAGAAAGTAAAGTTATAGTTTTCCCAACTTTTTATTTTTATAAAAACCAGGTTATGGTGTTCCCTACTTCTATATGAAAACCAAGCTATAGTGTTCCTTATGTCTATATTAAAGCCAAGTTACACATTTCCCTACTTCTAATATTGTTCTGATTTACTTGTAAATGGAACTACAAACTGAGGAGTATAATATATTTTTGACACTATCAAAGGCCACTGCTTTGGGTGACACTGAAGCTCATTGGTAATGCAGGCGAGTTGGGAAACAGCTAACGTGATTTGGACCCCACAATGGAGTGCTGAAATCTGTGTCCACACTCATGGGGACTTATTTTGACACAAAGCGGTCCAGTATTAACACCAGGTTAAATTTGTCTGATGAAAGGCAGAGGCAAGGGACACTGATTGCGCCAGAGCCAGCCACTGCTTTCATCTTGAAAGGTGTTCCGAATAAAATGTTGAGGGAATTAGAGCAGTCCTCTTAAAAGCACAAAGAAAATGCATATACAGTATTCAGTTCCTCGTTCGAGTTGGTTCCCATCGTTATATGTTAGGAGCTATGACAGCCTCGTGTTTCACTATTCCAAGAAGTTGGTTTAATTATAAAACCAAGTTATAAATTTATTGATTTGGTTGATATACATTTCTTATTGATCACTTAAATATTATTTTTTTTATTTCCCTTTTCCATTTGCATGCTTGTTGATGAAGTATTAGCCTGAGGCTATTAACTATCAAAAACTTTAATTTCTTGTTTATAGATGATAAAATTCTCCTATGTACAATAATTGCATTGTATTTGTACGTTTGAATAGCCTCTTAAGTTTCATGAGTCTTTACTTAATATCATTAGACCTTTATTCTCTCTCTCTCTCTCTCTCTCTCTCTCTCTCTCTCTCTCTCTCTCTCTCTCTCTCTCTCTCTCTCTCTCTCTCTCTCTCTTTTAATCTGCGCAGCCTTTCAGGGCCATCAAGAAAGAAGCAAGGTAAAGTGACAATTTTCTTGATTTTGGTATTGTATAATCTATCAGAACCAGAATTTCAGTTCCAGGCAGTACTTACACTTTTCATTCTTGCCTATTTATCTGTAAATCATTATACAGACACTCCCTCAACTTACGAATGAGTTGGATTCCAGAAGACCATTCTAAAGTAGTATTGTTCTTAAGTTGTGCTTAGGTAAAAAAAAGTACTGTACAGTACATACAAAAGCAGTACTGTACAGTACTTAGGCTAAAGACACTTAACTACTACATAAAACATAAAATATACAGTATTAATGAATTTAAATACAGAAATAATAATGTAATAATGCAGTCGAGTACAGTAATACATACATTAATACATGGGTATATAATGGGTAGGTTGTTCGTATTTTGTAAATTAGCCAATTACACTTGAAACCTTTTTTCTTGTTAGTGCGTCCATCACGTTTTTAAGAAAGATTTAAATTAGGTACTTAAAGGCATAATAACCAAACATATTACTTTGTAGTATATCCTTTGGCTTAGAAACACAATGCTTTGTTTCTAAGACTTTTTTTTTTAAAGTAATTATTGTTGATGGCAGATATATTTCTTTTAAGTGTTGTGGTTGTTTTTCCCTAAACTGCCCTGGCCAAACAGCTTTGTCCCCCTAAGGAAGGTCACTGCTAATCCCGAGCTTCCCCACAAATATCACAGGGAGTATATGTTATTTTGGGGGCGTATGTGATTGTAAACATTGTTAGAGATTTTGTTATAGTTCCCTAACTGCTTGGCTGAACAGCCCCCAGTCCTTCAGGAAAAGTTACTGCCGATCCCGGGCTTTTCCACTGAACTATAAGCAATTGCCTAATTGTGCCTACGGGAAAGATCTCTGTGTTCGTAACTCCTCCTTTTCTGGTCGGTTCCATTTTTGTACATGGTGATACTTATCATACTTGTCCTTAAACTATGGATTGAGTTAGCATTAACTACCTCCTCGCTTAACGAAGTCCAATCATCAACAATAAAATACTTTCTTACATCCAGCAAAGAAGTTTTCTTACGAAGTCTCAAACTATGACCCCTAGTTCTTGTGCCAGTCATATCATTATCAAAATATCGATCCCTATCCACTCTGTCATCACCCTGAAGGAATTTAAAAACCGTCACTATATCCCCCTCATATGTTGTGTTGCTAGCATATTTGGTTGTAACCAGTGCAGTCTTCCATGTGTTTGATCGTTATCCACAGCACTGTATGTGCTATATAATACTTAAATTAGATGAAGTGTAGCTTTTTAACATTGATAGCACAATGTTTGCTGAGCTATCAAACTTTGTGCTAACTTGTATATAATTCTTTGTGGTAACCTAATAATTTTACACGCCCTGTTCATACATCAGATTTGGTCAGGGGTGCACAACCTTTCGGGCTACTCGGGCCACATCATCAAACATATATCTAATCGAAGGCCACTAGTTATTACATAAAATATAATAAATAGTTTGTAGAATATGTTTAAGGGTAAAAAAATAAAAAAAACACAGTTTGCTCACCTGTTTTGTTTTAATGAGATTTTTGACACTTGAGATTCATGCACAAGCTCTTTTATGATAGGGTTTAAATTTGTGGTTGTCAGTCTTAAAACAGATTTCAAATTTTGATCACTTAGCCCGCTGCGAATATATGATTTGTTCAGGTTGAGCAGACTAAATGATTGTTCACATTTGTAGGTAGAGCCAAATAAGCTTGCATAAATAGCAGCTTTGTTTCTCAAATATGGACATTGATCTTTGGCCGAACATTATAAAAGTTGAGCAAGTCCCCTTCATCATACTTGGTACTAAGGCTGTCATTATTCTGAAGATCAGTCAGTTCAAGTTGTGCTTCGAATTCCACTACTTCAGAAGATACAGAAAAGGGGTTGCTGAACAACATCAAATCATTGAATTCTTAATTGAGGTCCTCAAATTGGCTTTCAAAGGCCTCCAAAACTTTTCCTAATTTTGTTGCATCGTATTCATGTCTATTGTATACTTTGTCTTTCTCACACATAAATTTGTAGTTTGGGAAGAGTCCTAACTCTCCTTTAACTATCTGTGATTAAAACAATTTTAGATATTGTTCAAAATTTAGTTATTATGTATGTATGTATGTATGTATGCATACATGCCTACACTCTTATGCACACACATAAAAACAGTATTTTATATATATATATATATATATATATATATATATATATATATATATATATATATATATATATATATATATATATATATATATATACCTAGTTCTCAGAATAACGCCTAGATAGGTTCTCAGAAGTGTCGGGTAAATGGAAAATCGCGTGAGAAAACGAGTCATTTTCCATAGGAAACAATGATAAAGGGCATAGATACGTTCCAAACCTTACATAGACACACCATGCCAAAGATATAAGTAAAAAACATATTTTATTACTACATAGCAAAGCAGAAAGCCCTGTATCTATTTTTAAGAGTATACAAAAGATATATTCACTTTACAGCTAGAAATTAACATTCATTACTGTACTGTACTCTTATGCAGTGGGCAACAGTCATACAGTACACTGGGACATGCATGGTGGCCGTGAGCAAGTAACTTATGCGGTAGAAGAGGAGGAGGATGCAGGAGAATGAACCTCTATCTGCAAATGTAAACAAAGATAAAATAAAAATTATAAATAACCAAAGCAAGACTAAAAAATGAAAAAAACATTAATTATGCAAGGCCTAAATCTACCATATGACAGATTAAAAAACTTAATCTACATTCTCTAGAGAGGCGCAGAGTGTATAAATGTTTTAAAGGGATTTACAAGGGTGATATTAATAAAGTTTTTAAAACTCATGATCAAACCAGAACTCGTAATGGGTAATGGATTTAGGCTTGATAAATTTAGGTTCAGAAGGGAAATTGGTGAAAATTAGCTTGGTAATACCGTAGAGTAAGTAATGCATAAAACAGGATTCCTAGTAGGATAATAAATGCCAATATATATATATATATATATATATATATATATATATATATATATATATATATATATATATATATATATATATATATATATATATATCACAGTGTTACCCCGGTTATTCGCGCTTCTTGGTTTGCGTTCTCACTCTATCGCGTTTTTTTTTTGGATAAATTATTATTTTATTTTATGGGTGTACGCAAAAATATTAAAATATTGAAAAAAAACATTTTCAGTATTTTCATTTTTATATTGAAATTTACGTTGCGTACTGTTATTTATAATGTAAAGGGTGTTTTTTTAACAGTGCAGGGAGGGTTTATACAGTTCGTAAACGAAAAAATAATTGTAAATGAGTATGTGTCACGTCATCATCACCTCATTCATGGTAATTTTATCTATCACTTTCATAAAAATTTACGTTGCTTGCTGTTATTTATAATATAAAGGGTGTTTTTTTTAACAGTGCAGGGAGAGGGAGGGTTTATACGGTACGTATATGAAAAAATAATTGTAAATGAGTATGTCACGTCATTATCACCTCATTCACTGTAATTTTATCTATCACTTTCATAAAAATTTACGTTGCTTGCTGTTATTTATAATGTAAAGGGTGCTTTTTTATCAGTGCAGCGAGGGTTTATACAGTACGTAAACGAAAAAATAATTGTAAATGAGTATGTATGTCACGTCATCATCACATTCACGGTATGTTTCTTGCTGTTATCTATAATGTTAAGGGTGTTTTTTTTAACAGTGCTGGGAGGGTTTATACAGTGCGTAAACGAAAAAATAATTGTAAATGATATGTATGTCACGTCATTATCACATCATTCACTATAATTTTATCTATCACTTTCATAAAATTTACGTTGCTTACTGTTATTTATCATGTAAAGGGTGTTTTTTTAACAGTGCAGGGAGGGTTTATACAGTGTAAACGTAAAAATATATTAAAATATCTATGTACATATAGGGGGATCCTACTTCGCGGATTTCCTGGTTCGCGGCGGGTCCCGGAACCGAACTACCGCGATAAGTGAGGCAACACTGTATATATATATATATATATATATATATATATATATATATATATATATATATATATATATATATATATATATATATATATATACACAGTGTTACCCCGGTTATTCGCGTTTCTTGGTTAGCTTTCTCACTGTATCGCGTTTTTTTTTTTGGATAAATTATTATTTTATTTCATGGGTATATGCAAAAATATTAAAATATTAAAAAATAAAATTCTCAGTATTTTAATTTTTTTAATTGAAAAAAACATATTTCATTATCTAATTGATAAAAAAATTATTTCCCAGCCTACGAATAATAAAACAGTAAAAAACATAAATGTAGATAGATAGATAGATACGTTTATTGACCACCTCTTTTGAAAAGTACAATATAATCTTTACAAAAGGAATATTTGGTCCAAATTACAATGAATAAATACAATAGATTTTGTACAATCATCAAAGTAGATGAATTTTAAATTAATATACATTGTACTAATAACTGAATGATATACGTACGTACAGTATAACTCACAGTATTGCATCATACGAAATAGTGTTCGATAGCGTACAATGTATTGGGGTCGCAGCTACGTGAGCTAGCATATATATTTATATTTCCAGTAGTTTCATGATTTTATTGATAAAAAAAACGTATTTCTTAGCCTAAGAATAATATAACAGTAAAAAATAGTAAAAAACCTAAATACTAACAGTATTGCAACATGTAAAATACGATACCTCTATCAGCGTTTTGGACAAAGACTCGCTCAGTCTAACTCTCGTGTGCGCTGTTCATGTTGTGCTTATTAAACGTTTTGCTTGTGTTCGATAGCGTACAATGTATTGGGGTCGAAGCTACGTGAGCTAGCATATATATTTATATTTCCAGTAGTTTCATGATTTCATTGATAAAAAAAAGTTTCTTAGCCTAAGAATAATATAACAGTAAAAAATAGTAAAAAACATAAATACTAACAGTATTGCAACATGTAAAATACGATACCCCTATCAGCGTTTCGGACAAAGGCTTCCACCATCTTCCTTTGTAATTACCTAATTGTGTTTACGGGAAAGAGCCCAAAGCTTGTATCTTCCCGTCTCCTGATCGGTTCCATTTTATACTTAGTGATACTTAACATACCTGTCCTTAAAACTATGGATTGAGATAGCATTAACTACCTCCTCGCTTAGCGAATTCCAATTATCAACTACTCTTACACTGAAAAAGTATTTTCTTACATCCTGCAAAGAAGTTTTCTTACGAAGCTTCAAACTATGACCTCTAGTTCTAGAGCCAGCCATATCAAAATATCGATCCCTATCCACTTTATCATAACCATGAAGGAATTTAAAGACTGTCACCATATCCCCCCTCACTTCTAGCTTCGAGTGATGGTAAGTCTAATTCCCTCAGCCTCTTATCATAACTGAGATTGCGTATTTCTGGCACCAGTTTCGTGGCATGTCTTTGAACTTTTTCAAGCTTATCTATGTGCTTTTTCAAGTGTGGATTCCAAAATGGGGCTGCATATTCGAGTTTTGGCCTCACATAGGTTACATAAATATTTCTGAACATTTCCTTGTCCATGTCCCTGAAGGCTACCCTTACATTTGATAAGAATGCATATGCTGCTCTTACTATGCCATTTATATGTATTTCTGGAGACAAATCTGCCAGTATGTTTACTCCTAGATCTCTCTCATTTTCTGTCTCTTGAAGTTGTACTCCAGCCACCGAGTAGTCAAGCTTGGGCCTTTTTGCACTTGTACCCATTCTCATTACCTTACATTTTGAAGTATTGAATTTCATTAGCCACTTTTCTGACCACTCATGCAGATTATTTAGATCCTCCTGAAGTTCTCTACCATTGTTCTCGTTTTTTACTTTCTTCACAATCTTTGCATCATCTGCAAACATATTCATGAATGAATTTACAGACTCTGGTAGGTCATTTACATATACAAGGAACAAAAGTGGCCCTAAAACTGAACCCTGTGGAACTCCACTACTAACTCTTCTCCATTCAGACACTGAGTGTCTTACTCTTTACCCTCTGTTCCCTTCCTTCTAAGTAAGTTTTTATCCATTCCAAGACATTTCCACCTATTCTAGCCATTGATTGCAGCTTCCTAATAAGTCTCCCATGTGGGACAGTGTCAAACGCTTTCTGGAAGTCTAGGAATATGCAATCTGCCCAGCCCTCTCTTTCCTGTAAGATTTGGCTTACCTCATCATAAAATTCTAATAAGTTTGTTACTGTTGATCTACCTTCTCTGAAGCCATGTTTCCTCATTGACAAAAAGTTGAAGGATTCCAAGTGAAGAGAGATATGTTTCCTTAGTAGTTTCTCCATAACTTTGCAAACTATGCTGGTCAAGGAAACTGGTCTATTGTTCAGAGCCGTATCCCTCCTTCCCTTTTTGAAGATAGGTATCACATTTGCTTTTTTTTTTTTTTGTTGGATGTTCACCCTTGAGGGTGAGCGGACCTTCCACTTGTGGCCCGCAGGTGGGGTACCCACATTTGCTTGTTTCCAGCATCTTGTAATCTCCCCTGACTCCAGTGACTTTTTTAATATGATACTTAGTGCCACTGATATTGAGTTTGGGCATTTTTTAAGCATATGAGGGGATATGTCATCATGACCTGTAGCTTTATGAACATCTAAATCCATCAGCGCTTTGCATACCTCTGTGGCTGTAAGGTTGATGTTCTCTAATACTGGCCCTTGAGCTTCTATCACTGCAATCTGAGGGGGTGTGGTATTTTCTACTGTAAATACTAACTGAAACTCCTTGTTCAATTCTTTGCAGATCTCTTCATCCGTCTCAGTGATGCTGCCATCCGCTCTCTTTAGCCTTAAAACCTGTTCTTTTACCTTCAGTTTTCCTTTGATAAAGCTGTGGAAAAGCTTGGGATTTTCTTTAGCCTTCCTGGTGATGTCCCTCTCATAGTCTCTCTCTGCCTCTCTCCTTTTACTTAGGTAGTCATTTCTTGCTCTTTTGTAGGTTTGCCAGGCATTTATGTTTTTTCTCCTCCTATACCTTTTCCAGCATTTGTCTCTCCACTCCTTAGCTCTTTTACACCCATTATCGAACCATTTCTCTCTGGCATGAATTACACCTACTTTGGTGACAGGTATGCAGCAATCTACTATCTTCCCATATTTCTTACAAAAGATGTCATACATTTCTTGTACAGATTTGTTGTAAAATAAGGTTCTCCAGTCAAGAACTGCAAAAAGCTCATTCATTTTGATGTAATCTCCTTTCAGATAGTTCCTCCTCATGTCCTCAGTGCCTCTACTCTCAGGCAGAATATCTTCAATGATATACTCCATCAACAACACACAGTGGTCACTCTTTCCAATTGGTGGTACATACTCAATTTTTTCAATATCCAACACATTATCTGTGAACACTAGATCAAGTAGTGATGGCTCATCCCCACCCCTGGCCCTAGTTGGTTCCATTACATGTTGGTGTAGGAAATTCCCTTGTACGCAATCTAGGAATCTTGCCCCAAATGAGTCCTCACCACTGTGTGGGTTAAGATTTATCCAATCTATCTCTTTATGATTAAAGTCTCCCATAATCAAAATCCTACATATTTTTCCGTGCCATGTTAACAACTGAGTTTATGACTTCAATAGTACCTATATGACTTTCCTCATAAACTTCAAGCCTATTTTGGTTCCTTGGTGGGTTGTATACAACAGTTATTATAATGCTCTCTGACCCAGTATTTATGCGAGCAACAAGAAATTCCTTGAACTCACTTTCTATAGCCAAGTTTATTTCTTCAACTTGAATCCTTTCACTTATGAGTAGTGCTATCCCTCCACCAGTCCTCTCAGATCTTTCAACCCTTAGTATTCTGAAACCCTTAGGAAAAACTGTGACACTGTTTATGTCCTCACTCAACTTAGTCTCTGTAATTGCTACAATATCTGCCTTACTGTTGTGAAGCCTATCTTTTAATTCTACTGCCTTACCAGCTAATCCATCAGCATTTGTGTATAACAATCTTAATGAGGCCCCATCCCCTAATCTTCTGTCATTATCTTCTTTATCTCCCCTTTGTCTGGAAGAACTATGTAATGAAAATTTTTCTTCTCTTCATTTCTTTCATCATTTAACCTTCTTGCCTCTTGCAACAAGTTTTTGATCTTTCCCATCTCTTCCTGTGTTCTGTATCGTCTAATGAACACTTCTTTGAATTATTGAAGGTCTTTTAGACTTTTTTTTCTCAACAATATTTCCCTACATGTTTCCCCTCTCTCAAAGGTGACTTTTGTTGGTCTCGGCTTTCCTTCCCTCGAATATTTACCTAGTTGGTGTATGTTTACAATATCCTCAGGACCACATACTACTCCAAGCTTTCTTATCAGGTCTACAACCCTAGCTTTATTTTCTTCAAGTCTCCCCTGCCATGTTGGCTCCTGGGATTCGCTTATGCCTGAGATTACCACTGTCTTCTCCTTATCAAGTGCCTGTCTGATGAGTGGGTTTGCCCTTTCCATCACAACGTCTTTCATTTTTTCGATTACTGTCTTTATAGTCAACTGTTTGTATGTTTTCCAGTGCCACCACCTTTACAGCCTCTTTTACTGCCACATTCCCCTCTCGTGCATCAGCAAAGGAAGTTTTCATGACATCATTTTCCATATTCAGCTCCTGGAACTCTTTTCTGAACTGTTCAATGTTCTCCTTAATCTGGACATTCCAAGCAGCAATCTCGTCTCTCTCAGAAGAGAGCAGTGAACTAACATCTAATTCCTTTAGGTTGTCATTCAGCTGTTTGTTTTTATCTTCTTGTTTAGAAATTCTAGATTCTAGTTGACTCTTTTTCCCCTTCCAGCTTCTTTATTCTTTTTTCTAGTTCCTTTCTCTCCTGCCCTTGTGCTTTATTTGCTTCCTCCAAAGATCTTATTTGCTCTCTGAGTGTTTCATTCTCTTTCATTTCTCCATCCATATTCCGAATTTTTTCATCAAGGCTTATAACCATTGCCTCTAAATTCTTGATTTTCTGTTTAAGTCTCCTAATGGCTACCCCTCCTACCGACCCATGGATGGGGGAGGTTTGGGACAGAGATGGCCTCATTTTTATGTTCTCCCTCTCACAGAATCTAGAAAGAAGAAGAGAAAGAGAAAACAAAAAGAGAAACTTTTATTTAAGCTTCACACAGAATTTTTATATCTCCATATAAGTGCTATTTAGTGACTCAATTTATCTCTTTTCTGGTAACACACATCTTAACTTAAAAACTTGACCATGATAATTTAAGGATAAAAAGAAAAAGAAAAAAAATGCAACAAAACAAAAGTCAAACCTGAAGGAAAATTCGAATTTGTGTCTGAGGAGGCACCCACCTGTTTCTGCTATATATTCTTCCTAACTGATAAACTCACTTGCTAACCAAGATATGTTATCACAGGATTAGACTACATTTAACTCAATATATATACAAAATAAAAAAAATAGTAAAAGAGAAAGCTAAAAGAAAAGCAAAAAAAATGAAGAAAATAAGACAGCTGTACTACTTGGCAACTTAACTCAGTACTGTTGACAGGTGGATATTTGGTATTTGGTATTTATTTAATTATTCAATTATTCGTGTATCAAACTAACTAACAAGTTAATATAAATGGGAAGGATACTGATTTTAACAATAAATGGAACCACAGGATCAGGTAAACGGCTTAAGAGCTTTCCCCAGTTTACACAAAAAATTAGGTAATGTGATGTGATGGCTTCACCTCTGGCAACTCTTCTAAATTTCCTTCAAGGCAGAACTGGACAGCAGCTTCTCTCTCCCCTCACGAAAATGTTCTCAATTTTTTTCCTTTAATATTTTGGACAGTCTCGTCATACAACAAATATAAGTTTTGTACTCACAATACTCTGCAGGATTTCAGATTTATGGAATGTCTCGCCTCACTCGTGTGCACCATTCACGTTGTGCTTATTATTATTAATATGTTTTGCTTGTGATTTTTTACTCGCATATTTTAACCTTTGCAATGCCTCCCAAGCCTCCTTGATCTTCTAAGGCTTCTTGTAGTGAGCCTAAGCGGCAAAGGAAAATGTTAACCATTGTAGATGAAGTGAAACTCTTAGATATGTTGAAAGAAGGAAAAAAGTTTGTGGATGTCGGCTGCTATTTTATGTAAACGTAAAAATTTTTGTATAATATGGAACCTATGTATGTCAAGTCATCATCACCTCATTCATGGTAAGTTTTCCTATCACTTTCATAATAAACTTACGTTGCTTGCTGTTATTTATAATGTAAAGGGTGTTTTTTTAACAGTACAGGGAGGGTTTATACAGTGTAAACGTAAAAATACATTAAAATATCTATGTACATATAGGCTGATCCTACTCCGCGGATTTCCTGGTTCGCGCCGGGTCCCGGATCCGAACTACCGCGATAAGGGAGGTAACACTGTATATATATATATATATATATATATATATATATATATATATATATATATATATATATATATATATATGAATCATTTTTTACCCCGACTGGGACTCGAACCTAGGACTTATGATTACTATGTCAAGGCGCTACCACTACACCACAGAAGGTTAAAAGGAATCCAACCTTATAGCTTATATCTGCTATACTTAGGAATGAACGCATTCTATATGAATGCCACTATGTTCATATTACAGATTCCCCTACCTCACTCGTGGCTTCATTTTAGCATTAATTCAATTCCCAATCTCATTCGGGCCATGAAATAATCAAATAAGCACATTACATATGTGAAAACATGAATCATTTGTTACCCCGACCGGGACTCGAACCTAGGACTTATGATTAGTAAGTGAAGGCGCTACCACTACACCACAGAAGGTTAAAAGGAATCCAACCTTATAGCTTATATCTGCTATACTTAGGAATGAACGCATTCTATCTGAATGCCACTATGTTCATATTACAGATTCCCCAACATAGTGGCATTCAGATAGAATGCGTTCATTCCTAAGAATAGCAGATATAAGCTATAAGGTTGGATTCCTTTTAACCTTCTGTGGTGTAGTGGTAGCGCCTTGACTTAGTAATCATAAGTCCTAGGTTCGAGTCCCGGTCGGGGTAAAAAATGTTTCATGTTTTCACATATGTGCTTACTTGATTATTTCATGGCCCGAATGAGATTGGGAATTGAATTAAATGCTAAAATGAAGCCACGAGTGAGGTTGGGGAATCTGTAATATGAACATCGTGGCATTCAGATAGAATGCGTTCATTCCTAAGTATAGCAGATATAAGCTATAAGGGTGGATTCCTTGTAACCTTCTGTGGTGTAGTGGTAGTGCCTTGACTTAGTAATCATAAGTCCTAGGTTTGAGTCCCGGTCGGGGTAAAAATGTTTCATGTTTTCACATATGTAATGTGCTTATTTAATTATTTCATGGGCCGAATGAGATTGGGAATTGAATTAAATGCTAAACTGAAGCCACGAGTGAGGTTGGGGAATCTGTAATATGAACATAGTGACATTCAGATAGAATGCGTTCATTCCTAAGTATAGCAGATATAAGCTATAAGGTTTGGATTCCTTATAACCTTCTGTGGTGTAGTGGTAGCGCCTTGACTTAGTAATCATAAGTCCTAGGTTCGAGTCCCGGTCGGGGTAAAAAATGTTTCATGTTTTCACATATGTAATGTGCTTATTTGATTATTTCATGGCCCGAATGAGATTGCGAATTGAATTAAATGCTGAAATGAAGCCACGAGTGAGGTTGGGGAATCTGTAATATGAACATAGTGGCATTCAGATAGAATGCGTTCATTCCTAAGTATAGCAGATATAAGCTATAAGGTTGGATTCCTTTTAACCTTCTGTGGTGTAGTGGTAGCGCCTTGACTTAGTAATCATAAGTCCTAGGTTCGAGTCCCGGTCGGGGTAAAAAATGATTCATGTTTTCACATATGTAATGTGCTTATTTGATATATATATATATATATATATATATATATATATATATATATATATATATATATATATATATATATATATATATATATATATATATATATATATATATATATATATATATATATATATATGTATATGTATATATATATATATATATATATATATATATATATATATATATATATATATATATATATATATATATATATATATATATATATATATATATATATATATATATATATATATATATATATATATATATATATATATATATATATATATATATATATATATATATATGGTAGCGCCTTGACTTAGTAATCATAAGTCCTAGGTTCGAGTCCCGGTCGGGGTAAAAAAATGATTCATATATATATATATATATATATATATATATATATATATATATATATATATATATATATATATATATATATATATATATATATATATATATATATTGGCATTTATTATCCTACTAGGAATCCTGTTCTATTCATCACCTACTCTACGGTATTACCAAGCCAATTTTCACCAATTTCCCTTCTGAACCTAAATTTATCAAGCTTAAAAATATTAATATATATATATATATATATATATATATATATATATATATATATATATATATATATATATATATATATATATATATATATATATATATATATATATATATATATATATATATATATATATATATATATATATATATATATATATATATATATATATATATATATATATATATATATATATATATATATATATATATATATACATACAGTGTTCCCCCGGTTATTCGTGTTTCTTGGTTCGCGTTCTCACTGTATCGTGGTTTTTTTTTTTTTTTATAAATTATTATTTTATTTTATGGGTATATGCAAAAATATTAAAATATTAAAAAAGAAAATTTCAGTATTTTAATTTTTTTTATTGAAAAAAAACATATTTCATTATCTAATTGATAAAAAAATTTATTTCCCAGCCTACGAATAATAAAACAGTAAAAATAGTAAAAAACACAAATTTAGATAGATAGATAGATACGTTTATTGACCACCTCTTTTGAAAAGTACAGTATAATCTTTACAAAAGGAATATTTGGTTCAAATTACAATGAATAAATACAATAGATTTTGTACAATCATCAAATAAGTAAATGAATTTTAAATTAATATGCATTGTACTAATAACTGAATGATATACGTACGAACAGTATAACTCACAGTATTGCATCATGCGAAAGTGTTCGATTGCGTACAATGTATTGGGGTCGCAGCTACGTGAGCTAGCATATATATTTATATTTCCAGTAGTTTCATGATTTTATTGATAAAAAGTATTTATTAGCCTAAGAATAATAAAACAGTAAAAAATAGTAAAAAACATAAATACTAACAGTATTGCAACATGTAAAATACGATACCGCTATCAGCGTTTCAGACAAAGACTAGTTCAGTCTAACTCACGTGTGCGCCGTTCACGTTGTGCTTATTAAACGTTTTGCTTGTGTTCGATAGCGTACAATGTATTGGGGTCGAAGCTACGTGAGCTAGCATATATATTTATATTTCCAGTAGTGTCATGATTTTAATGATAAAAAAACGTATTTCTTAGCCTAAGAATAATAAAACAGTAAAAAATTGTAAAAAACATAAATACTAACAGTATTGCAACATGTAAAATACGATACCGCTATCAGCGTTTCGGACAAAGGCTTCCACTATCTTCCATTGTCTCGCCTCACTCGTGTGTGCCATTCACGTTGTGCTTATTATTATTAATATGTTTTGCTTGTGATTTTTTTACTCGCATATTTTAACCTTTGCAATGCCTCCCAAGCATCCTTGATCTTCTAAGGCTTCTTGTAGTGAGCCTAAGCGGCAAAGGAAAATGTTAACCATTGTAGATAAAGTGAAACTCTTAGATATGTTGAAAGAAGGAAAAAACTCTGTGGATGTCGGCCGCTATATTATGTAAACGTAAAAATTATTGTAAAATACTTTACCTATGTATGTCACGTCATCATCACCTCATTCATGGTAAGTTTTCCTATCACTTTCATAAAAAAATTACGTTGCTTGCTGTTATTTATAATGTAAAGGGTGTTTTTTTAACAGTACAGGGAGGGTTTATATAGTGTAAACGTAAAAATATATTAAAATATCTATGTACATATAGGCTGATCGTACACCGCGGATTTCCTGGTTCGTGCTGGGTCCCAGAACCGAACTACCGCGATAAGGGGGTGAACACTGTATATATATATATATATATATATATATATATATATATATATATATATATATATATATATATATATATATATATATATATATGCATATATATATATATATATATATATATATATATATATATATATATATATATATATATATATATAATGATGATCTTTTCTAAAAAAAATTGTTTTTTTTTAATTAATTTTTTTTAGGGTGTTATTTGCGAAATTTGATTTTTTCTCTATTATTTTTTGGGGGTGTTATTGCAATTTCGTGTCTAAAAAATTCGTGTATAAAAGGAACAAGGTGTATATACACACAGTAATCCCTCGTTTATATATATATTATATATATATATATATATATATATATATATATATATATATATATATATACAGTAATCCCTCGTTTACACGGGGGTTCGGCTTCGGGACCACCTGCAATAGGTGAAAACCCGCGAAATAGCAGCACCATATTTATTACAGGTTTATTTTTACCTTTACTGTATAAACCCTCCCTGCACTGTTAATAACTCACCCTTTACTTTATTAATAACAGCGCACAAGCGTAAATTTATATGAGTGTGACAGGTAAGTTTACCATAAGTAACAGCGAGCAAGTGTGTGCTATATGAACGTGATAGGTAAGCTTACTGTGAATGACGTGATGATGACGTTAACATATTGCATAGCCAATGACAGCTTTACGGCTGCTTTTTGTGGGAGAAGAACATGGTAATGGGGAGTTGCTGTCGCTGTTTCTTCTTTTGTGCGAAGATGGTCTTGTAGGGAGTCATGGCATCATCGATAATTCAGAAGTGCACCAAACGAACCATATCATCGTCCTACTCCTGTGACAGTTGTTGGAATTCTTTGGCCATGTTATACATGGCTGCGAGCCGTGCGAGTGTAAGGCCAGATTCTTCGACTTCATTGTGCGCTTGCTGTTGTTGTTCTTCCTCTTCTTCGCTCGCTGATTTTATCATTTCCTCCAAGTCTTCATCAGTCAACGACTGCGAGTGGCAGTTGATCAGCTCATTGACGTCTTTGTGAGTCATATCTTTAAAGCCTTCTCCTCCTAGCAATGCAGCCAACTTCACAGCTTTCCAGCTGCCTAGGCACTCCGTCAGGGGCGAATCCCTTGTAATCGTAGATGACTTTGGGCCACAATTTCTTCCAGCTGGCATTGATTGTGGCCGGCTTCATCTCTTTGAGTGCATTCTGAATATTTTGATAGCATGTAGCAATCGTGTAGTGACGCCAGTACGCTTTCAGTGTGAGTTCTTTGTCCGCATCCGTGGAGTCAACCAGGTTCGCCAAGGCATTTTGTGTGTAGAGGGCCTTGAACGCACGAATAACGCCTTGATCCATAGGCTGAATCAATGATGTCGTATTCAATGGCAGGAACACTACCTGAACACCAGCATTATCCATCAACAGAATGACTTTAAATTCAAGGCCCTTCTCTTCAAGATTAACTCGGACCTGA
Source organism: Halocaridina rubra (assembly GCA_037179515.1). Taxonomy (NCBI): domain Eukaryota; kingdom Metazoa; phylum Arthropoda; class Malacostraca; order Decapoda; family Atyidae; genus Halocaridina; species Halocaridina rubra. The sequence goes on from JAXCGZ010008083.1 coordinate 18,066, forward strand.
TGGACAAAGCATTGGTAAAACCAGTCCAATGTGAGGCTTTTCATGATCTAGGCCTTAGGGTTATGCATCTCATACACTGGCAGCAGATTCTTGTTTTTATTCTTCAAAGCCCTAGGGTTCTTTGACTTGTAGATAAGCCTTGGCTTTAACATAAAGCCCGCAGTATTCCCGCACATGATGAGGGTAACGTGGTCTTTGTGCGCTTTAAATCCAGGGGCTTTAGCTTTTTCCTTGAAAAGAAAAGTGCGAGACGGCATTCTCTTCCAAAATAACCCAGTCTCATCCATGTTGAACACTTGCTCAGGAGCATAACGGCCTTCCTCGATAATTTTCTTGAAGTCATTGTTCACATAATCTTCAGCTGCAGCTGTATCTGCAGAGGCAGCTTCGCCATGCACCGAAACGCTCTTTAGGCCATAGCGTTTTTGAAATTTGACGAACCATCCCTTGCTAGCAATGAACGATGGTTTCCTCGGTGGAGAACCGCTGGACGGTCCTGGTTGTGGGTCTTCCATTTCTTCTTTCTCCTTCTCCTCATGGTTGCCACTGTCCTTGTTGGGTTCGTTTGCAGTGAATGTCTCATACAGCTTCTTCGCCTTTGTTTGTATGATACTGGTGTCTAAGCTGATGTTCGTCTTCCTGCAATCAGCAATCCACAGGGCCAAAGCACATTCCATCTGCACTATTGTCTTATTGCGGGGTGTTCGAACCCTCTTCGCTGTTTTGTTAAAAGTAAATGTTGCTGTCTTACTGATGTTCGCCGCTTCCTTCATGTAGCGAACAGTAGATTCGTTGATGCTGAAATGGCGGCCGACAGCCGAGAAACTTCTTCCTTCCCTCAGCACATCTAACAGTTTCACCTTATCTGCTATGGTCAACATCTTCCTGTGCTGCTTAGGCTCACTACCAGAAGCCTTAGAAGATGAAGGACACTTGGGCGGCATTGCAGGGGTTAAAATACACAAGCAAAAGTTTCACAAAAAGCACAAGCACAATGTATTAAGAGGCACAACGCGAACGGCGCACACGTGAGTAGACTGAACGGGTGAGTCGAGACAATGGAAGATGCTGGGAGAATCAAGCTGCAATCAAAAAAACAATCAGACCCCAGTATACAGAACACAATTCTGTGATTCGTCGTCTCCCACCCATCAGCCAATAGCATCCCGTGTACTCTCTCATGTAGCTGCGACCCTTTGCGTTTTCCAAGACGCTGATACCGGTATCATATTTTATATGGTGCAATACTGTGAGTTACATGTTTAAATTTGTTATTTACTCTTTTTTACTGTTTTATTATTCTTAGGCTAGGAAATACTTTTTTATCAATAAAATAATGAAAATACTAGAAATTTTAATATGTACTATCTCACATAGGTGCGACTAATTGCGTTTTCCAAGACACCGATACTGGAATTGTACTTAATATGGTGCAATAGTGTAAGTTACATGTTTAAATTTGTTTTTTCCTATTTTTTACTGTTTTATTATTCTTAGGCTAGGAAATACTTTTTTTTTTATCAATAATATAATGAAAATACTGGAAATATTCATATTTCCGCATATCTTGGATTCCCATGATATATCCAGAAAATCTGTGATATAAAATACATATGCTCGCCATAAAAACCCACGATGCACTGAATTTGCGGAAGGTGAATCGCAATATAACGAGGGATTACTATATATAATATATATATATATATATATATATATATATATATATATATATATATATATATATATATATATATATATATATGACTTATGATTACTAAGTCAAGGCGCTACCACTACACCACAGAAGGTTAAAAGGAATCCAACCTTATAGCTTATATCTGCTATACTTAGGAATGAACGCATTCTAACTGAATGCCACTATGTTCATATTACAGATTCCCCAACCTCACTCGTGGCTTCATTTTAGTATTTAATTCCATTCCCAATCTCATTCGGGCCATGAAATAACCAATTAAGCACATTACATATGTGAAAACATAAATCATTTTTTACCCCGACCGGGACTCGAACCTAGGACTTATGATTACTAAGTCAAGGCGCTACCACTACACCACAGAAGGTTAAAAGGAATCCAACCTTATAGCTTATATCTGCTATACTTAGGAATGAACGCATTCTAACTGAATGCCACTATGTTCATATTACAGATTCCCCAACCTCACTTGTGGCTTCATTTTAGCATTTAATTCAATTCCCAATCTCATTCGGGCCATGAAATAACCAATTAAGCACATCACATATGTGAAAACATGAATCATTTTTTACCCCGACCGGGACTCGAACCTAGGACTTATGATTACTAAGTCAAGGCGCTACCACTGCACCACAGAAGGTTAAAAGGAATCCAACCTTATAGCTTATATCTGCTATACTTAGGAATGAACGCATTCTAACTGAATGCCACTATGTTCATATTACAGATTCCCCAACCTCACTCGTGGCTTCATTTTAGCATTTAATTCTATTCCAAATCTCATTCGGGCCATGAAATAACCAATTAAGCACATTACATATGTGAAAACATGAAACATTTTTTACCCCGACCGGGACTCGAACCTAGGACTTATGATTACTAAGTCAAGGCGCTACCACTACACCACAGAAGGTTAAAAGCAATCCAACCTTATAGCTTATATCTGCTATACTTAGGAATGAACGCATTCTAACTGAATGCCACTATGTTCATATTACAGAGTCCCCAACCTCACTCGTGGTTTCATTTTAGCATTTAATTCAATTCCTAATCTCATTCGGGCCATGAAAAAAAAAAAAATTCAGGTTTTCACATATGTAATGTGCTTAATTGGTTATTTCATGGCCCGAATGAGATTGGGAATTGAATTAAATGCTTAAATGAAGCCACGAGTGAGGTTGGGGAATCTGTAATATGAACATAGTGGCATTCAGTTAGAATGCGTTCATTCCTAAGTATAGCAGATATAAGCTATAAGGTTGGATTCCTTTTAACCTTCTGTGGTGTAGTGGTAGCGCTTTGACTTAGTAATCATAAGTCCTAGGTTCGAGTCCCGGTCAGGGTAAAAAATGATTCATGTTTTCACATATGTAATGTGCTTAATTGGTTATTTCATGGCCCGAATGAGATTGAGAATTGAATTAAATGCTAAAATGAACCCACGAGTGAGGTTGGGGAATCTGTAATATGAACATAGTGGCATTCAATTAGAATGCGTTCATTCCTAAGTATAGCAGATATAAGCTATAAGGTTGGATTCCTTTTAACCTTCTGTGGTGTAGTGGTAGCGCCTTGACTTAGTAATCATAAGTCCTAGGTTCGAGTCCCGGTCGGGGTAATGATTCATGTTTTCACATATGTAATGTGCTTAATTGGTTATTTCATGGCCCGAATGAGATTGGGAATTGAATTAAATGCTAAAATGAAGCCACAAGTGAGGTTGGGGAATCTGTAATATGAACATAGTGGCATTCAGTTAGAATGCGTTCATTCCTAAGTATAGCAGATATAAACTATAAGGTTGGATTCCTTTTAACCTTCTGTGGTGTAGTGGTAGCGCCTTGACTTAGTAATCATAAGTCCTAGGTTCAAGTCCCGGTCGGGGTAAAAAATGATTCATGTTTTCACATATGTAATGTGCTTAATTGGTTATTTCATGGCCCGAATGAGATTGGGAATTGAATTAAATGCTAAAATGAAGCCACGAGTGAGGTTGGGGAATCTGTAATATGAACATAGTGGCATTCAGTTAGAATGCGTTCATTCCTAAGTATAGCAGATATAAGCTATAAGGTTGGATTCCTTTTAACCTTCTGTGGTGTAGTGGTAGCGCCTTGACTTAGTAATCATAAGTCCTAGGTTCGAATCCCGGTCGGGGTAAAAAATGATTCATGTTTTCACATATGTAATGTGCTTAATTGGTTATTTCATGGCCCGATTGAGATTGGGAATTGAATTAAATGCTAAAATGAAGCCACGAGTGAGGTTGGGGAATCTGTAATATGAACATAGTGGCATTCAGTTAGAATGAGTTCATTCCTAAGTATAGCAGATATCAGCTATAAGGTTGGATTCCTTTTAACCTTCTGTGGTGTAGTGGTAGCGCCTTGACTTAGTAATCATAAGTCCTAGGTTCGAGTCCCGGTCGGAGTAAAAAATGATTCATATATATATATATATATATATATATATATATATATATATATATATATATATATATATATATATATATATATATATATATATATATATATACAGTGTTGCCTCACTTGTCGTGGCAGTTCGGTTTCGGGACCCGGCGCGAACCAGGAAATCCGCGAAGTAGGATCAGCCTATATGTACATAGATATTTTAATATATTTTTACGTTTACACTGTATAACCTGTCCCTGTACTGTTAACATGCCGCCCTTTACTTCATAGATAACAGCATGCAAGCGTAAATTTATATGAAAGTGATAGGAAAACTTACCGTGAATGTGATGAGGACGTGACATACATACTCATTTACAATTATTTTTTTGTTTACATACTGTATAAACCCTCCCTGCACTGTTAAAAAAAACACCCTTAACATTATAGATAACAGCAAGCAACGTAAATTTTTATGAAAGTGATAGGAAAACTTACCGTGAATGTGATGATGACGTGACATACATACTCATTTACAATTATTTTTTCATTTACGTACTGTATAAACCCTCCCTGCACTGTTAATAAAACACCCTTTACATTATAAATAACAGCAAGAAACGTAAATTTTTATGAAAGTGATAGATAAAATTACGGTGAATGAGGTGATGACGTGACATACATACTCATTTACAATTATTTTTTCGTTTACGTAGTGTATAAACCCTCCCTGCACTGTTAAAACAATACCCTTTACATTATAAATAACAGCAAGCAACGTAAATTTTTATGAAAGTGATAGGAAAACTTACCGTGAATGTGATGGTGACGTGACATACATACTCATTTACAACACACACACATACGTCGGCCACGCAACTGCTTCTCTTAAATTTTTACTTGTGTTTTTGAGTGACTAAGTGCTTAGTGGAAAACTTTACCATAATTTCCATAAATTTGAAATCCTGCAGAGTATTGTGAGTACAAAACTTATATTTGTTGTATGACGAGATTGTCCAAAATATTAAAGGAAAAAAATTGAGAACGTTTTCGTGAGGGGAGAGAGAAGCTACTGTCCAGTTCTGCCTTGAAGGAAATTTAGAAGAGTTGCCAGAGGTGAAGCCATCACATCACATTACCTAATTTTTTGTGTAAACTGGGGAAAGCTCTTAAGCCGTTTACCTGATCCTGTGGTTCCATATATTATTAATATCAGTATCCTTCCCATTTATATTAACTTGTTAGTTAGTGTGATACACAAAATAATTGAATAATTAAATAAATACCAAATATCCACCTGTCAACAGTACTGAGTTAAGTTGCCAAGTAGTACAGCTGTCTTATTTTCTTCATTTTTTTGCTTTTCTTTTAGCTTTCTCTTTTACTATTTTTTTTATTTTGTATATATATTGAGTTAAATGTAAAGTCTAATCCTGTGATAACATATCTTGGTTAGCAAGTGAGTTTATCAGTTAGGAAGAATATATAGCAGAAACAGGTGGGTGCCTCCTCAGACACAAATTCGAATTTTCCTTCAGGTTTGACTTTTGTTTTGTTGCATTTTTTTTTCTTTTTCTTTTTATCCTTAAATTACCATGGTCAAGTTTTTAAGTTAAGATGTGTGTTACCAGAAAAGAGATAAATTGAGTCACTAAATAGCACTTATATGGAGATATAAAAATTCTGTGTGAAGCTTAAATAAAAGTTTTTCTCTTTTTTCCCTCTTTCTCTTCTTCTTTCTATATTCTGTGAGAGGGAGAACATAAAAATGAGGCCATCTCTGTCCCAAACCTCCCCCATCCATGGGTCGGTAGGTGGGTAGCCATTAGGAGACTTAAACAGAAAATCAAGAATTTAGAGGCAATGGTTATAAGCCTTGATGAAAAAATTCGGAATATGGATGGAGAAATGAAAGAGAATGAAACACTCAGAGAGCAAATAAGATCTTTGGAGGAAGCAAATAAAGCACAAGGGCAGGAGAGAAAGGAACTAGAAAAAAGAATAAAGAAGCTGGAAGGGGAAAAGAGTCAACTAGAATCTAGAATTTCTAAACAAGCAGATAAAAACAAACAGCTAAATGACAACCTAAAGGAATTAGATGTTAGTTCACTGCTCTCTTCTGAGAGAGACGAGATTGCTGCTTGGAATGTCCAGATTAAGAAAAACATTGAACAGTTCAGAAAAGAGTTCCAGGAGCTGAATATGGAAAATGATGCCATGAAAACTTCCTTTGCTGATGCACTAAAGGGGAATGTGGCAGTAAAAGAGGCTGTAAAGGTGGTGGCACTGGAAAACATACAAACAGTTGACTATAAAGAGACAGTAATCGAAAAAATGAAAGACGTTGTGATGGAAAGGGCAAACCCACTCATCAGACAGGCACTAGATAAGGAGAAGACAGTGGTAATCTCAGGCATAAGCGAATCCCAGGAGCCAGCATGGCAGGGGAGACTTGAAGAAAATAAAGCTAGGGTTGTAGACCTGATAAGAAAGTTTGGAGTAGTATGTGGTCCTGAGGATATTGTAAACATACACCAACTAGGTAAATATTCGAGGGAAGGAAAGCCGAGACCAACAAAAGTAACCTTTGAGAGAGGGGAAACATGTAGGAAAATATTGTTGAGAAAAAAAAGTCTAAAAGTCCTTCAAGAATTCAAAGAAGTGTTCATTAGACGATACAGAACACAGGAAGAGATGGGAAAGATCAAAAACTTGTTGCAAGAGGCAAGAAGCTTAAACGATGAAAGAAATGAAGAAGAGAAGAAAAATTTTCATTACAGAGTTCTTCCAGACAAAGGGGAGATAAAGAAGATAATGACAGAAGATCAGGGGATGGGGCCTCATTAAGATTGTTATACACAAATGCTGATGGATTAGCTGGTAAGGCAGTAGAATTAAAAGATAGGATTCACAACAGTAAGGCAGATATAGTAGCAATTACAGAGACTAAGTTGAGTGAGGACATAAACAGTGTCACAGTTTTTCCTAAGGGCTTCAGAATACTAAGGGTTGAAAGATCTGAGAGGACTGGTGGAGGGATAGCACTGCTCATAAGCGAAAGGATTCAAGTTGAAGAAATAAACTTGGCTATAGAAAGTGAGTTCAAGGAATTTCTTGTTGCTCGCATAAATACTGGGTCAGAGAGCATTATAATAACTGTTGTATACAACCCACCAAGGAACCAAAATAGGCTTGAAATTTATGAGGAAAGTCATATAGGTACTATTGAAATCATAAACTCAGTTGTTAATATGGCACGGGAAAAAAAATGTAGGATTTTGATTATGGGAGACTTTAATCATAAAGAGATAGATTGGATAAATCTTGACCCACACAGTGGTGAGGACTCATTCGGGGCAAGATTCCTAAATTGCGTACAAGGGAATTTCCTACACCAACATGTAATGGAACCAACAAGGGCCAGGGGTGGGGATGAGCCATCACTACTTGATCTAGTGTTCACAGATAATGTGTTGGATATTGAAAAAATTGAGTATGTACCACCAATTGGAAAGAGTGACCACTGTGTGTTGTTAATGGAGTATATCATTGATGATATTCTTCCTGAGAGTAGAGGCACTGAGGACATGAGGAGGAACTATCCGAAAGGAGATTACATCAAAATGAATGAGCTTTTTGCAGTTCTTAATTGGAGAACTTTATTTTACAACAAATCTGTACAAGAAATGTATGACATCTTTTGTGAGAAATATGGGAAGATAGTAGATTGCTGCATACCTGTCACCAAAGTAGGTGTAATTCATGCCAGAGAGAAATGGTTCGATAATGGGTGTAAAAGAGCTAAGGAGTGGAGAGACAAATGCTGGAAAAGGTATAGGAGGAGAAAAAACATAAATGCCTGGCAAACCTACAAAAGAGCAAGAAATGACTACCTAAGTAAAAGGAGAGAGGCAGAGAGAGACTATGAGAAGGACATCACCAGGAAGACTAAAGAAAATCCCAAGCTTTTCCACAGCTTTATCAGAGGAAAACTGAAGGTAAAATAACAGGTTTTAAGGCTAAAGAGAGCGGATGGAAGCATCACTGAGACGGATGAAGAGATCTGCAAAGAATTGAACAAGGAGTTTCAGTCAGTATTTACAGTAGAAAATACCACACCCCCTCAGATTGCAGTGATAGAAGCTCAAGGGCCGGTATTAGAGAACATCAACCTTACAGCCACAGAGGTATGCAAAGCGTTGATGGATTTAGATGTTCATAAAGCTACAGGTCCTGATGACATATCCCCTCATGTGCTTAAAAAATGCGCAAACTCAATATCAGTGGCACTAAGTATCATATTTAAAAAGTCACTGGAGTCAGGGGAGATTACAAGATGCTGGAAACAAGCAAATGTGATACCTATCTTCAAAAAGGGAAGGAGGGATACGGCTCTGAACTATAGACCAGTTTCCTTGATCAGCATAGTTTGCAAAGTTATGGAGAAACTACTAAGGAAACATCTCTCTCTTCACTTGGAATCCTTCAACTTTTTGTCAGTGAGGCAACATGGCTTCAGAGAAGGTATATCAACAGTAACAAACCTATTAGAATTTTATGATGAGGTAAGCCAAATCTTACAGGAAAGAGAGGGCTGGGCAGATTGCATATTCCTAGACTTCCAGAAAGCGTTTGACACTGTTCCACATGGGAGACTTATTAGGAAGCTGCAATCAATGGCTAGAATAGGTGGAAATATTTTGGAATGGATAAAAACTTACTTAGAAGGAAGGGAACAGAGGGTTAGAACAAGACACTCAGTGTCTGAATGGAGAAGAGTTAGTAGTGGAGTTCCACAGGGTTCAGTTTTAGGGCCACTTTTGTTCCTTGTATATGTAAATGACCTACCAGAGTCTGTAAATTCATTCATGAATATGTTTGCAGATGATGCAAAGATTGTGAAGAAAGTAAAAAACGAGAACAATGGTAGAGAACTTCAGGAGGATCTAAATAATTTGCAAGAGTGGTCAGAAAAGTGGCTAATGAAATTCAATACTTCAAAATGTAAGGTAATGAGAATGGGTACAAGTGCAAGAAGGCCCAAGCTTGACTACTCGGTGGCTGGAGTACAACTTCAAGAGACAGAAAATGAGAGAGATCTAGGAGTAAACATACTGGCAGATTTGTCTCCAGAAATACATATAAATGACATAGTAAGGGCAGCATATGCATTCTTATCAAATGTAAGGGTAGCCTTCAGGCACATGGACAAGGAAATGTTCAGAAATATTTATGTAACCTATGTGAGGCCAAAACTGGAATATGCAGCCCCCTTTTGGAATCCGCACTTGAAAAAGCATATAGTTAAGCTTGAAAAAGTTCAAAGACATGCCATGAAACTGGTGCCAGAAATACGCAATCTCAGTTATGATGAGAGGCTGAGGGAATTAGACTTACCATCACTCGAAGCTAGAAGAGTGAGGGGGGATATGGTGACAGTCTTTAAATTCCTTCATGGTTATGATAGAGTGGATAGGGATCGATATTTTGATATGGCAGGCTCTAGAACTAGAGGTCATAGTTTGAAGCTTGGTAAGAAAACTTCTTTGCAGGGTGTAAGAAAATACTTTTTCAGTGTAAGAGTAGTTGATAATTGGAATTCGCTAAGCGAGGAGGTAGTTAATGCTATCTCAATCCATAGCTTTAAGGACAGGTATGATAAGTATCACTAAGTATAAAATGGAAGCGATCAGGAGACGGGAAGATACGAGCTTTGGGCTCTTTCCCGTAAACACAATTAGGTAATCACAATTAGGTAATCACTTGGTTTCTCTGGCATGGCGTTTTACTAGGACACGTCCTGGGGAGGAAAGCCACATTGGGAGAGAGTATCCGCTGGTTGACTGGTGTTTAAAAGCAAACAAGCGCTCATGTGGAGTAGCATTTGTAGCCGATGAAAGTCGAATACGGATTGAATGTAGAGCATCCTCTAAAACAAGCTCCCAATGAGAAACAGGTAGATGTTTTGATTTTAGTGCAAGAGCAATAGCTTTCCAGATCACTCCACTGTACTGCTTGCACTGACCATTGCCCTGGGGATTATATGGCGTAGTACATCTAGTAGGAATCCCTTGGCTGTTGAGAAAATGGCGGATGTCTGCTGACATAAATGAAGCTATTCTATCAGAATGGATGTATGCAGGCACACCAAAAATTGCAAACAATTGACTAAGAGATCTAATAACAGTCCGTGAGCTCATATCAGGGCATTCAAATGCGAATAGGAACCGAGAAAATTCGTCAACAACAGTCAGCAGATACTGATTCTTTGATGAGGATGGCAGTGGTCCTTTCAAATCAATCCTAACTCTTTCAAATGGATCGTTGCTTTGATCAAATGAGATGATTCAGGTTGATAGAGCTGGCTTACACTGAGCACAAACTGCACAGTAAGTTACCCTTTTTACCTCTTCCACAGAAAAAGGAAGGTTTCGCATCCTAACAAAATGCACCATTCGTGTTATAGCAGGGTGGCAGAGTGAATTGTGTAAATTCAGTAAAGTTTGTATACCCACAGCAGAGCAGTACACCCTTGATAATGCATCAGCAGGGCAAGCTCAATTCTCCACCTCTGTATTTTGTCATTTTCTTATTTTGCCTGATTGCTTTGAGTCCAACATAAAAGCCACTGATTTCTGATCGGTAATAAGAGTAAAATGAAGTCCAGTCAGATAATGACGCCATTTGCTAAGAGCTTCTACTATTGCACATGCCTCCTTTTCTATAGCAGAATGTTTCCTTTGGCTAGAGCTAAGAGTCCTAGAAAAGAAGACCACGGGTCTTCCTGACTGATTCAGAGTGGCTGTCACAGCATGCTTAGATGCTTCTGTCTCTACCACAAATGGAATACAGTGATCCTTCGCTGGATCGCGTTTCTTGGCTTGCGGTTTCACTGTACCACAATTTTTGTTGGCAATTTTTTTTTTGGGGGGGGGGGGGGTATATGCAAAAATATTAAAATGTAAAAAAAAAATAATTCAGTATTTTCATTTTTTTTATTGAAAAAAAAACGTATTTCATTATCTAATTGATAAATTTTTTTTTATTTCCCAGCCTACGAATAATAAAACATTAAAAAATAGTAAAAAACATAAATTTAGATATACGTACAGGGTGTCCACAAAGTCTGGGTACATAGGAAATTTCACTATGCGAAGCTATTCAATCGAGTTCACCTGAATTTTGTAAAGCGCATCAAATTATGCATTGAAAATTATGGAAATCATATTGAAAATATTATTTACTAACATTAGATTTAAATAAAATTGTTTTGTTTTAAAAGTATGTATTAATCTCCTGTGTACCCAGACTTCGTCTGTGTACACTGGATATTGACACATACTTTTAAAACAAAGCAATTTTATTTAAATCTAATGTTAATAAATAATATTTTCAATATGATTTCCATCATTTTCAATGCATAATTTGATGCGCTTTACAAAATTCAGGTGAACTCGATTGAATAGGTCTGCATAGTGAAATTTCGTATGTTCCCAGACTATGTGGACACCCTGTACAGTATAACTCACAGTATTGCATCATGCGAAATAGTGTCCGATAGCGTACAATGTATTGGGGTCGCAGCTACATGAGCTAGCATATATATTTATATTTCCAGTAGTTTCATGATTTTATTGATAAAAAACATATTTCTTAGCCTAAGAATAATAAAACTGTAAAAAATAGTAAAAACATAAATAGTAACAGCATTGCAACATGTAAAATACGATACCGGTATTAGTGTTTCGGACAAAGGCTCGCACCTACGTGAGATAGTGTCCGATAGCGTACAATGTATTGGGGTCGCACCTACGTGAGCTAGCATATATATTAAAATTTCCAGTAGTTTCATGATTTTATTGATAAAAAAATGCATTTCCTAGCCTAAGAATAATAAACCAGTAAAAAATAGTAAAAAACAAATACTAACAGTATTGCAACGTGTAAAATATGATACTGCTATCAGCGTTTCGGACAAAGGCTTCCACCATCTTCCATTGTCTCGCCTCACTCGTTCAGTCTAAGTCACGTTGTTCTTATTAATACGTTTTGCTTGTGATTTTTTTACTCGCATATTTTAACCTTATCAATGCCTCCCAAGTATTCTTCATCTTCTAAGGCTTCTTGTAGTGAGCCTAAGCGGCAAAGGAAAATGCCAACCATAACAGATAAGGTAAGTTTACCTATCAAGTACATATAAATTTGTTGCATGCTGTTATTTATAAAGTAAAGGGTGGTTTTTTAACAACAGTGCAGGGAAGGTTTATACAGTAAACGTAAAAATAATTGCAAAATACCTATGTAAATGAGTATGTCACATAAATTTACGCTTGCATGCTGTTATTTATGAAGTAAAAGGTGGTTTGTTAACAGTACAGGGAGGGTTTATACAGTTTATACGGTGTAAACTTAAAAATAAATTAAAATATCTATGTACATATAGACTGATCCTACTCTGCGATTTTCCTGTCTCGCACCAGGTCCCGGAACCAAACCTTCGCGATAATTGAAGGAACACTGTAGTTTCATCAGTGGAGTGTACTACCGAGTTCTCAATTTCACTTTTTAATTGTTTGAATACCTCCTTAGCAGCTTCAGAAACTGGAAACGTTTTAGCCTGAATCAGATGAAGATCTTTCTTAGAGTAGTTTGCTATCCACTATGAGTAGTATGAGAAAATACCAAGAGCTCGACGTAATGAAGCAATATCATGTGGAATGGGCAAGTCCCGTAATGGCCAAAAATGCTCTGAATCGGGTTTAATTTTCCCATCAGAGACAGTATAACCCAAGAAATCTACAGTTGAAACTGAAAACAAACACTTAGCAAGATTAAAGGTCAAATTTGTCCACTTAGCAGCCTCCAGCAATCTTCCTAAGTTAGTATTGTGCTCCTTTTTAGTTTTCACACAGACGATAATATTGTCAAGATACACGACAGTATCTGCTAGATCACTGTCAGCAATAAATTGTTTCATTATCTGTTAGAAACAAGCAACACGATTGGTTACCCCAACTGGGATCCGGGTAAATTGGTACAGCTGATTATAAGCTTCAAAAGCTGTGTATGGCTTGTCCTCGTTATGTATTGGAATTTGATGACGGGCAAACTTTAGGTCGATTTTGCTGAAGAATCAATACTGTTCCACTTTATTCACCAGTTCATCAATTTTTGGTAGATGGTAACCAGAGAAACATTCAGAAAAATCTAATTCTCTCATTCTCCTTACTAATTCTGATAATTTCTTTTTGTTGGCTGAAAGTGGGTTCTTTGGGAGTTATCAAGAGTTTTGGAACTAAGTAGCTTATTGCCAGTTACTAAGGTAAAGTGTGGAACTCCAGACTGTAGGAAATACTGTAAACCCAAAAGTACTATTGGCAAGGAAACAAGCCAGTCATCTTTGCAGATCATCAAAGATGCTTTTATGATTCCAAGGGTCCTTTCAGTCATACCATTAGATTGGGAGTAATATGAAATAGTTCTTAGTTTATGAAATCCAATAATAGAGGAACACTTCTGAAATAAAGAGGATTCAAATCGTGGACCTCTATCTGTAAAAACATACAAGGACATTCTAATATGAGGCACCCAACTATTAATATAAGCAAAAGCTACTGTTGCAGCAATAAAATGCAAAAAACAATGGAAATCAACAATTAGAAAAGAACAAACAAACTTCACAGTGCGGGTACTAATGCAGGATTGAGAGCAAACACACGGTTGCCCGGGTGAATGTGGTCACCCAGGCAGATGTGTGTATGTGCGTTTGAACCTCGAGGCTTGTTCGTGAGTTGATGCAAAAGTTGTTTGTAAATTGTGTTCGTAGGTCAATTTGTTTGTGGTGGGGGCGTTTGTAGGTGGAGGTCCGACTGTACACAGAAAATACTAAAGTCATATTCTCTGAAACAATACCCGGTATACATTATGAAGTAATAATAGTGTCGGGGAACGTTCAAGCATAATACTACAGATCCATTTAGGGAGCGTTCTTTGCCATAGTACCATAACACTTCCCTGCCAGTACAGGAGTACACTAAAATTTCATGAAGTAAAAATACAAAAACAGAATTAATACTATATATATATATATATATATATATATATATATATATATATATATATATATATATATATATATATATATATATATATATATATATATATATATATATATATATATATATATATATATATATATATATATATATATATATATATATATATATATATATATATATATATATATATATCTACCTTGTTCGCTTTTTGCACGTGTTCACCATCCGCGAAATTGGAATAATGCCCCTAAAGAAATAATTGTAAAAGATACGAAATTCGCGAATAACGCCCTTACAAAAAAAAATTTGAAAAAAACGATTTCAATTTATAAATAATCGACCACCTTGGAGGCACTTTTCGCCATGCTCCTCCTCTTCTACCGCTTAATGCGATCGGATATTATGAAGTTAATTGAAAAAAAGCATTAAGAACAAACAGCAAACAAACTTTCGATATAATATCGTCTGGGAAATAGCGTGTGAGGGTGCATCAAAATGTTTGCCGGATAGAGGTTCGATCTCCCGCATCCTCCTCCTCTTCTGCCGCTTAATGCGATTGAATATTATGAAGAAATTTGAAAAAAAAATTAAGAACAAACAGCAAGCAAACTTTCGATATAATATTGTCAGGGAAATAGCGTGTAGAGAATATATATATTTCATTTAAGTTTCCCTGATATACGTTTTCTTTGTAACGAATTGTATAGTTTTCTTTTTCCCTCAGCTGACTGTTTTTACGTTTAGATTTCGTGCAGCATGGACGATATGTAAAGATAATAGAATAATGTTTAGAACCAAGGAATATTAATAATACATACTATAATCTTGTAAATTAAATAAACCCCAGATAGAGTGAGTAAATAAGTATTTTATGAGTAAGATATTGTGCCTGAATAGTGATAAGCATCATCTGATATGGAAGCGTCAAAACATTGCCGATAGGGGTTCGTTCTCCCGCATCCTCCTCCTCTTCTACCGCTTAATGCGATCGGACATTATGAAGATAATGGAGAAAAAGCATTAAGAACAAACAGCAAACAAACTTTCGATATAATATCGTCAGGGCAATAGTGTGCGAGGGTACATCAGCTGATACAGAGGTGGCAAAACTTTTGCATCCTCGTGCTCACCCCCACCATGCACATCCCAGTGTATACCTGTTGCCCACTGCATAATAGAGTGCATTAATTTGATTACTGTACAGTAAATCTGTATATCTTTTATACTGTACACTATTTGCATGTTAATATAAATAACTACAGGTCTTTCTGCTTTGCTCTATACTTATAAAATATGTTTTACTTATATCTTTGGCATCGTGTATCTATGTACAGTTGTGGAACGTATCTATGCCCTTTATCATTGTTTCCTATGAAAAAAGGCTAGTTTCTTCACGTGATTTTCCATTTACCTGTCACTTTTGAAAACCTATCATCACGTTATTCTGAATAGGTGTGTATATATATATATATATATATATATATATATATATATATATATATATATATATATATATATATATACACAGTGATCCCCCCATTATCGCGGGGATACGGTTCCGGGATCCGGCGCGAAACAGGAAAATCGCGGAGTAGGATCACCCTATATGTACATAGATATTTTAATTTATTTTTACGTTTACACCGTATAAACTGTATAAACCCTCCCTGTACTGTTAACAAACCACCCTTAACTTCATAAATAACAGCATGCAAGCGTAAATTTATATGACATACTCATGTACATAGGTATTTTACAATTATTTTTACGTTTACTGTATAAACCCTCCCTGCACTGTTAAAAAACCACCCTTTACTTTATAAATAACAGCATGCAACGTAAATTTATATGTACGTGATAGGTAAACTTACCTTATCTGTTATGGTTAACATTTCCCTTTGCCACTTAGGCTCACTACAAAAAGCCTTAGAAGATGCAGGATGCTTTGGAGGCATTGCAAAGGTTAAAATATGCGAGTAAAAAAATCACAAGCAAAACGTATTAATAAGCACAACGTGAACGGCTCACACGAGTGAGGTGAGACAATGCTACCTCAATCCATAGTTTTAAGGACAGGTATGATAAGTATCACTAAGTCTAAAAATGGAACCGATCAGGAGACGGGAAGATACGAGCTTTGGGCTCTTTCCCGTAAACACAATTAGGTAATCACAATTAGGTAATCACAATGGAAGATGGTGGAAGCCTTTGTACAAAACGCTGATAGCGGTATCGTATTTTACATGTTGCAATACTGTTAGTATTTGTTTTTTACTATTTTTTACTGTTTTAATATTCTTTGGCTAAGAAATACGTTTTTTATCAATAAAATCATGAAACTACTGGAAATATAAATATATATGCTAGCTCACTTAGGTGCGACCCCAATACATTGTACGCTATCGGACACAAGCAAAAAGTTTAATAAGCACAACGTGAACGGCGCACACGTGAGTTAGAATGAACGAGCCTTTGTCTGAAACGCTGATAGCGGTATCGTATTTTACATGTTGCAATACTGTTAGTATTTATGTTTTTTACTATTTTTTACTGTTTTATTATTCTTAGGCTAAGAAATACGTTTTTCTATCAATAAAATCACGAAAGTACAGGAAATATAAATATATATGCTAGCTCACGTAGCTGCGACCCCAATACATTGTACGCTATCGGACACAAGCAAAAAGTTTAATAAGCACAACGTGAACGGCGCACACGTGAGTTAGACTGAACGAGCCGTTGTCTGAAAGGCTGATTGCGGTATCGTATTTTGCATGTTGCAATACTGTTAGTATTTATATTTTTTACTATATTTTACTGTTTTATTATTCTTAGGCTAAGAAATACGTTTTTTTATCAATAAAATCATGAAACTACTGGAAATATAAATATAAATGCTGGCTCACGTAGCTGCGACCCCAATACATTGTACGCTATAGGACACTATTTTGCATGATGCAATACTGTACTTACCTAATTGTACTTACCTAATTGTGTTTGCGGAAAAGAGCCCAAAGCTCGTATCTTCCCGTCTCCTGATCGCTTCCATTTTATACTTAGTGATACTTATCATACCTGTCCTTAAATCTATGGATTGAGATAGCATTAACTACCTTCTCGCATAGCGAATTCCAATTATCAACTACTCTTACACTGAAAAAGTATTTCCTTACATCCTGCAAAGGTTTTCTTTCGAAGCTTCAAACTATGACCTCTAGTTCTAGAGCCAGCCATATCAAAATATCGATCCCTATCCACTCTATCATAACCATGAAGGAATTTAAAGACTGTCACCATATCCCCCCTCAATCTTCTAGCTTCGAGTGATGGTAAGTCTAATTCCCTCAGCCTCTCATCATAACTGAGATTGCGTATTTCTGGCACCAGTTTCGTGGCATGTCTTTGAACTTTTTCAAGCTTAGCTATGTGCTTTTTCAAGTGTGGATTCCAAAAGGGGGCTGCATATTCGAGTTTTGGCCTCACATAGGTTGCATAAATATTTCTGAACATTTTCTTGTCCATGTGCCTTAAGGCTACCCTTACATTTGATAAGAATGCATATGCTGCCCTTACTATGCCATTTATATGTATTTCTGGAGACAAATCTGCCAGTATGTTTACTCCTAGATCTCTCTCATTTTCTGTCTCTTGAAGTTGTACTCCAGCCACCGAGTAGTCAAGCTTGGGCCTTCTTGCACTTGTACCCATTCTCATTACCTTACATTTTGAAGTATTGAATTTCATTAGCCACTTTTCTGACCACTCATGCAGATTATTTAGATCCTCCTGAAGTTCTCTACCATTGTTCTTGTTTTTTACTTTCTTCACAATCTTTGCATCATCTTCAAACATATTCATGAATGAATTTACCGACTCTGGTAGGTCATTTACATATACAAGGTACAAAAGTGGCCCTAAAACTGAACCCTGTGGAACTCCACTACTAACTCTTCTCCATTCAGACACTGCGTGTCTTACTCTAACCCTCTGTTTCCTTCCTTCTAAGTAAGTTTTTATCCATTCCAAAACATTCCACCTATTCTAGCCATTGCTTGCAGCTTCCTAATAAGTCTCCCATGTGGAACAGTGTCAAACGCTTTCTGGAAGTCTAGGAATATGCAATCTGCCCAGCCCTCTCTTTCCTGTAAGATTCGGCTTACCTCATCATAAAATTCTAATAAGTTTGTTACTGTTGATCTACCTTCTCTGAAGCCATGTTGCCTCACTGACAAAAAGTTGAAGGATTCCAAGTGAAGAGAGATATGTTTCCTTAGTAGTTTCTCCATAAGTTTGCAAACTATGCTGGTCAAGGAAACTGGTCTATAGTTCAGAGCCGTATCCCTCCTTCCCTTTTTGAAGATAGGTATCACATTTGCTTGTTTCCAGCATCTTGGAATCTCCCCTGACTTCAGTGACTTTTTAAATGATACTTTGTGCCACTGATATCGAGTTTGCGCATTTTTTAAGCACATGAGGGGATATGCCATCAGGACCTGTAGCTTTATGAACATCTAAATCCATCAGCGCTTTGCATACCTCTGTGGCTGTAAGGTTGATGCTTCTAATACCTGCCCTTGAGCTTCTATCTCTGCAATCTGAGGGGGTGGGGTATTTTCTACTGTAAATACTGACTGAAACTCCTTGTTCAATTCTTTGCATATCTCTTCATCCATCGCCGTGATGCTTCCATCCGCTCTCTTTAACCTTAAAACCTGTTCTTTTACCTTCAGTTTTCCTCTGATAAAGCTGTGGAAAAGCTTGGGATTTTCTTTAGCCTTCCTGGTGAAGTCCCTCTCATAGTCTCTCTCTGCCCCTCTCCTTTTACTTAGGTAGTCATTTCCTGCTCTTTTGTAGGTTTGCCAGGCATTTATGTTTTTTCTCATCCTATACCTTTTCCAGCATTTGTCTCTCCACTCCTTAGCTCTTTTACACCCATTATCGAACCATTTCTCTCTGGCATGAATTACACCTACTTTGGTGACAGGTATGCAGCAATCTACTATCTTCCCATATTTCTCACAAAAGATGTCATACATTTCTTGTACAGATTTGTTGTAAAATAAGGTTCTCCAGTCAATAACTGCAAAAAGCTCATTCGTTGTGATGTAATCTCCTTTCGGATAGTTCCTCCTCATGTCCTCGGTGCCTCTACTCTCAGGCAGAATATCTTCAATGATATATTCCAAAAACAACACACAGTGGTCACTCTTTCCAATTGGTGGTTCATACTCAATTTTTTCAATATCCAACACATTATCTGTGAATACTAGATCAAGTAGTGCTGGCTCATCCTCACCCCTGGCCCTCGTTGGTTCCGTTACATGTTGGTGTAGGAAATTCCCTTGTACGCAATCTAGGAATCTTGTCCCGAATGAGTCCTCACCACTGTGTGGGTCAAGATTTATCCAATCTATCTCTTTATGATTAAAATCTCCCATAATCAAAATCCTAAATTTTTTCTCCTGTGCCATATTAACAACTGAGTTTATGACTTCAATAGTACCCATATGACTTTCCTCATAAACTTCAAGCCTATTTTGGTTCCTTGGTGGGTTATATACAACAGTTATTATAATGCTCTCTGCCCCAGTATTTATGCGAGCAACAAAAAATTCCTTGAACTCACTTTCTATAGCCAAGTTCTGTATCGTCTAATGAACACTTCTTTGAATTCTTGAAGGTCTTTTAGACTTTTTTTTTCTCAACAATATTTCCCCTCATGTTTCCCCTCTCTCAAAGGTTACTTTTGATGGTCTCGGCTTTCCTTCCCTCGAATATTTACCTAGTTGGTGTATGTTTACAATATCCTCAGGACCACAAACTACTCCAAGCTTTCTTATCAGGTCTACAACCCTAGCCTTATTTGTTTCAAGTCTCCCCTGCCATGTTGGCTCCTGGGATTCGCTTATGCCTGAGATTACCACTGTCTTCTCTTTATCAAGTGCCTGTTTGATGAGTGGGTTTGCCCTTTCCATCACAACGTCTTTCATTTTTTCGATTACTGTCTCTTTATAGTCAACTGTTTGTATGTTTTCCAGTGCCACCACCTTTACAGCCTCCTTTACTGCCACATTTTCCTTTAGTGCATCAGCAAAGGAAGTTTTCATGGCATCATTTTCCATATTCAGCTCCTGGAACTCTTTTCCAAACTGTTCAATGTTTTCCTTAATCTGGACATTCCAAGCAGCAATCTCGTCTCTCTCAGAAGAGAGCAGTGAACTAACGTCTAATTCCTTTAGGTTGTCATTCAGCTGTTTGTTTCTATCTGCTTGTTTAGAAATTCTAGTTTCTAGTTGACTCTTTTTCCCTTCCAGCTTCTTTATTCTTTTTTCTAGTTCCTTTCTCTCTTGCCCTTGTGCTTTATTTGCTTCCTCCAAAGATCTTATTTGCTCTTTGAGTGTTTCATTCTCTTTCATTTCTCCATCCATATCCCGAATTTTTTCATCAAGGCTTATAACCATTGCCTCTAAATCCTTGATTTTCTGTTTTAATCTCCTGATAGCTACCCCTCCTCCCGACCCATGGGTGGGAAAGGTTTGGGACAGAGATGGCCTCATTTTTATTTTCTCCCTATCACAGAATATAGAAAAAAATAAATTATATTTTTTGCTATTTTTTACTGTTTTATTATTTGTAGGCTGAGAAATAAATTTGTTTTATCAATTAGATAATGAAATATGTTTTTTTCAGTAAAAAAATGAAAATACTGAGAATTTTTATTTTTTTAATATTGTAATATTTTTGCATATACCCAAAATATAAAATAATAATTTGCCAAAAAAAACCGTGGTACAGTGAAAACGCGAACCATGAAATGCGATCCAGCGGGGGATCACTGTATATATATATATATATATATATATATATATATATATATATATATATATATATATATATATATATATATATATATATATATACACTCAGTTCTCTTTTCTCTTTATAAGCTTGTTTAAAATATGCAAAATCGGAATAAAGTCCCCAAAAAATAATAATAAAAAAATGCAAAATACACGAATAACTCCCCCCAAAAATTTCTTGAAAAAAATGTTCCATTTTAGTATATAATCGACTGCTTCGGAGGCACTTTTCCGCCACGCTACCATGTGCTTCTGTGTCTCTTTACCCAGCATACTGGGTGGATATATTGCTTGTTCTAACTGTGTTTGTGTTAAGGTTTGTATATCGTCCGGGAAAAAGCGTGCGAGGGTGCATCAGCTGATTCAGAGGTGGCAAACTGTTTGCAGATAGAGGTTCGTTCTCCTGCATCCTTCTCCTCTTCTACCTTTTAATGTGATCATATGGAGAAAATGGAAAAAAGCATTAAGAACAAACAGCAAACAAACTTGCCATATAATATCATCAGGGAAAAAGCGTGCTAGAGTGCATCAGCTGATACGGAGGCTGCAAAACGTTTGCAGATAGAAGTTTATTCTCCTGCATCCTCCTCCTCTTCTACCGCTTAATGCGATCGGATATTATTGAGAGAATGGAAAAAAAGGATTTAAGAACAAACAGCAAAGAAACTTGCCTTATAATATCGTCAGGGGAAAAGCGTGCGGGAGTAAAAACGTTTGCGGATAGAGGTTTATTCTCCTGCATCTTCCTCCTCTTCCGCTTAAGTTACGTGCTCACCGCCACCATGCACGGCCCAGTGTATGCTTGTTGCCCACTGCATAATAGAGTGCATTAATTTGTTTACTGTGCAGTAAATCTGTATATCTTTTATACTGTACACTATTTGCATGTTAATATAAATAACTACAGGTCTCTGCTTTGCTATGTACTTATAAAATATGGATTACTTATCTTATATCTTTGTACAGTTGTGAAACATATCTATGCCCATTATCATTATTTTTGATGGAAAATGACTCGTTACATTACGCGATTTTCACATTACACGTCACTTCTGCGAACCTATCTTCGTGTTATTCCAAGAACTAGGTGTATATATATATATATATATATATATATATATATATATATATATATATATATATATATATATATATATATATATATATATATATATATATATATATATATATATATATATATATATATATATATATATATATATATATATTAGTTTTTACAAACCACCTCCTGCTAACTCATGGATATCTGCTACTTTTTATTGCATTTTCATGCAAAATCTTGGACTTTGCTTCATATTTATTGCCTATTTTGCGTCCTTCTCAAAGTAGGTTACATATAAGTTAGGGGAATATTTTCAAAGCCATTTATCTTTCCTCTTTTTTTATACTTTAACATATTTTACTGAAGCTTGCAGAATGGCCACAATTAACAAAAATAGTAGAGGCTTCAGGTATGTATGATACCAATACACCTTGCTTAAAAATCCACTATTATTTGAAAAGTATAAAGAATGACGAAGGATGGGATTGCCAACCTTCCCCCTAAATCAGCTCGTGTGTATCGCAGGGAATACAATGAGGTTTTCGCCTCTCCACTGTGGCCGCCGTGGTAGTGCACGCGACTTTGATTCGTCGGGTCATCGATTCGAGGCGCACCATGGTCTGAGGTTAGAAAGGGCATTCACTCAAGGTAACAGCCACACTGGCAAAACCAAAGTCCCTCGGAAGGGGGCACTGTTCTAGCCCTTACTAGAAAAAGGAGTCTGTGACCTCAAACTGGATAGTTCTCTCTAATCCACCTATAGTAATCTATATTTGCTTATTACATTATTACAACATTAATTTTAGTTACATTTGGAGGAATAATCATAGATTATACAGCACTTACAAAGTTCTCTACAATTAGATTATTAAAATATGGAAGTTAAGGAATTTATGGATAAAGCAAACTTTAAATTTGTACTATTTCATTTTTACAATTATCACCTATATTAGATATGAGAATTATTTCAGGTTGAAAAACTCATGAAAAAAATTCTCCACCTTTAAGCTCTGTATGACATTAAGTGCTGGCTGAAAGGGTTAAGGGGGGTTTACACGGTCAAACGGTTCGTCGAACGCGGTTCGACAGACAAGTGTTTGAAGTGATGTTCGAACGTGTGAACGGGGTATTTGGTTGTCGAACACGGAACCCCGTTCACACGTTCGAACATCACTTCAAACACTTGTCTGTCGAACCGCGTTCGACGAACCGTTTGACCGTGTACACCCCCCTTTAGAGAAGGGAAAGACTGGGAATCCCATGCTCAGGATTTCTTCTTGGGTTGTTTTCATTTTATTTTCTCCCACCATGTTGATTCATGGGTCCACCATGACCCGTTCCACCCATCCGTGGGTGGAGAATCTAAAACAACAACAACAACATGTTGATTCTGGCAGGATATGACATCAAATTAAACAACAATGGAATCGATAAAGATACATAAATACTACGATAACTAAGTTTTATGTTTATTTCCAGTTTTTTTAAATTTATGTCATACTTTGTTATGATAATTCTGAAAGTTTCTCTCCATATTGAAATGTATACTGGATAAGAAAAAAATAATAATTTTGTCATTTTTTAGATGGTGTCATTCGGATCTTTTGAGAAAACTACATACAGTCGTCATCCTACATAAGAGCGACTTACACTTATCTTTATGTAAGAATGAATATTGTTTACGGCTTCTCATAATATAGTAAATTCTTTCATTGCTGCATAAATCATCATTGACTTTTTATTTTATGTAAATATGGGTGTAACGTGACATTTTACCTAAGACTTATTGTACTCTGAACAAAGCACGAAAGCAACTCTCAGGTCTTCATATACTCGTAGTATTGAAAGGACGTACTTTACCTTTTTCCTTGTCGATTTGTCAGTTTTAATCTCTTAAAATTTTAATATAGAGCAGGCATCATGCATCAGCTATCCCTCCAAAAGGATATCTTTGCAATGATGGAAGAATGTTCTTCAAAAATTATATCATTTTTCAAGGAAGTTATAAAATTGTTAATACTGACAGATTTGATGCTTTGACACTGATTGCTACAGTTGGATTTGGGAATTCCTCGTCTCGCCATAGGTATTACCTTCATCACTATTTTAGAATGATGTGGCCTATCGTGACCACTCTGAATAAGAATAATGAGTAAAAATAAAAGAAACATCTCTTAGCATGACTGCTAGATGAGACCTGAAGACGCTATTATTGTAGTGATCTGAATAATGTATAGTGCTTATAGATCCTGAAAATAACAGCCTTTTCAGTGTTTTACCCCGTATTAAACAGGTATTCATGACTTTTCATCCTTTCTTTTTATGACAGGTTAAATCTCATATGTTTTTACCCTGTGTGTCTCCTCAGAAGGATGATAAAACTTCTATATCTCCTATAGTGGAAGTAGGAGATCAATCAGAACGAGGTTCTCCATTTAGGCATCATTCCTTTATATTAAAATAATAAAATATTATTACTGACAGAAGTATTCACGGTGACTGCAGCTGTTGGTCTTTGGGGAATCCTCATTTCAAGGATGCTATAGACCCTTTGTAACCACTCAGTGTGAAAATAAGAACAGTTAAATGTTGTTGTTCCGGTTTTACATCACGGACTCCCTTTTCAGCCAAGGGCTAGGACGGTTGCCTTCTTGCTAAGGACTTGTTTTGGCAGATGTAATCCTTACCCTGAGTGCATGCCCTTGCTAACCTCAGACCGTGACGGGGCGCAAACCCTCGACCTGACGCCTCAGAGTCGCGGACGCTACCGCTCGAGCCATGGCGACTACGAAAATAAGAACAGTTAAAATGAACATAAAAGCTAGAGGAGAGAAAAAACTTCTTTCTCCTACTATTATTTCTAAATGAGAACTGAGAAGCGTGCTTTATTTGTACATTGAATAATTCACAATAATCAGAAAGACATCTAAGACATTAACAGTTCTCAGTTCTTCATGTTATATACCAAGGATGTAACTTTCTTTTACCTCCTTATTTTTGTCTGTATTAATCTAAAAAAAAAAAAAAATGGTTTGGTGTATATACCATGTAAAACTATCCTCAAAAAGGATGGTCATATCTGGGCAAAAGTGGAAGAAAGAATTCCTACTGAAACTATATCCGAGATATAAATTCTCTGTTTGGGCTTTTATTCTTCATTGTATAGTCATTTGTAAAAATACAAATATGGATAGATTTCACTATGCCTGCTACCATTGGATTTTCGGAATCCTCATATCAAAGATATGACCATGATTATCTTTTCTGAAAATGCTGGGACCCATAATGAGCACTGAATAAAAATACAGGAAACAAAAAGAACAGTATGATTTTTGGTGGCGAATTTGGAAAGTTGTAATGTTTTTCCTTGCTCAAGACTTGACGTCCTATGTTGAGATCCATTGCTTTTCCCACCAGTGAATGTTTGTCTTAAGATAGCAGATTACTTGCATTTATTGTGTAAAGGTTAGCTTTGCATGAACATATATTCAAATAGTGTAGTTTCAAGTATCAAATGACTCCAGATTACTATATATAGCATCTACGCATTTATTTGCAATTATACTCTATATATTAGAGCTTTAAATAAATGCTTAATTCCTTCTCTTTGTGAGACTCTAGAATATATAATTAGGGAAGCTCCGATATCTAGAAAGCAGCTTTGATGTGTTCACAAACTAGCACCCAAGATAAATATGTAGCCTCTATAATCTTCATAGCATTTGTTTTCAAGATTTTGAGCCTTAGCTCTCTTACCTCTATCTATGAGAGGGAATAATTGAGTATGTGTAAGGCTCTTCAACATATAACAGACAAGAGCTAGAAAGTGTTTCGAGCCTATGTGCTTATCTTACAACTCAAATAAAAATGTAGTCTATACATACTTCATAATTCTTGTTACATGTTGAAGAGAATTACATACTCTGTTTCCTCTCACAGAGAGGGATTAATAGAATATATACTAAGGTTCCCGCAAGTAAGACAAAGAGCTATGAGGTGCGTAGAGGTACATATTTATATGGGGAAGAATTATATTTGAACTGGAAACTTTTGTATAAATAATAAATAAATTGTCTTATTTCATGTTTCATTTACCACCATTATTACAAATATATTTTCATCCTTGATCATGCCTCCTGAGTAGGCATGAGATGGAAAGCAGCAAGGATGAGTGCTGCTGGACTTCCTATCCTCTTCATCTTGAGAGTCAGACCGTAGAGTAAGAAGAGTCCAGTTGGTCCTCTCTTTCACCTGTGATTTATTGTAGCAGGTACATATATAACTTCATAGCATTAAAAGACTGAAATACTATTAAGTAGTAAAAACCAAATATACAAAAGAGGTAAATTAAATATAAGACTGTGGTAAGAGAACCTCTGTGATATAAAGCTTGACATGTACTTTTTAACAGGGATCAGTAGAGTAACTAAATGTAAGGTAAGTTTATTATATAAGGAAATACGATGTTTTTTCACTTCCATTTGCTTGAAATGATGTCAGGCCTATAAGGCAGAATAACTTCTGTTTTACTATTTATCCATTATTTCTTTCATAGCTGTGTACTGGAAAATACTTAAGGTTTCTGTTTCTGGTATGAGTGACCGTGTCTTTAATAAGTGAGGAAAATTCTTTTGATATCCAAATATGTGCTCTGTATTTTGGTATGTAATATAGGATTGTGTTTGTTCATATGTATACACTGCAGATGAACTTCATATCCACCAAATATATATACATTATGAAGTGTTGCAATATATTTCAAAAGGGGAGAGTAAGGAGACCTAACAGAGGGAACTGAAGAGAAAAATGAAGGTGTAATAAGTTATCATCAGTAAGAGGACGATCTTGGCATGTATTAATTGATCTTGATCTCTTCCGTAAGAAAAATATGAGGGTATTCGCTAGAGGGAGCAGGCCCTCCCTACTCATGAGGATGAATCTGACCCATCATCGTGATTTTTTTCATAATTTATTTATATATATATCAATATATCTAATATAATGATGATGCCAAAGAGAGTTGAATACAGTATAGCAAAGCTAAGATGCACCAGAAGCATTGTGCACATACTGCATCAATATTATTTAGGAACTCTTAATGTCTCCACAGGAGTAACCCCTTTAAAATGGATCTCATTTAGAGGCTTCAATAAATATAAAGCAAACGGGTAAGAAGGTGAACTATTAAAATTTTACTGTATTTAACTGAGGAACAAATGTCATCTACTAATCACTGTTGATTTATTCACAATTAACTTTCAAGGGCCAAGATTACCGTTTCTGGACCATTTAATATACATGTGGCTTAGTAATCCCCCAGGGGGCGGTACTGGAGGTCAATCCCCATATGCTTCATCTCTCAATGAGATTTTACCATATGCTAAGGCAACTGAGAAACCGTGGGTTGTATTCTGTAAGTAGAATACAACAGCTTAGGTCTACATCCCCATACTTTTAAGTTGGCAAGACGGACTAATGTCACCTTCACACCTACAAACGCTCTTTGACTAAGGCTAATGTGGACAGCCTCGATTTTACTTGTAATCCTAAAATTCTTTATCAAGCATATTAACAGCTGTAACCTTACCCTTTTTTCATATATTTTGAATAAGAAAGTTTTTTTTACCCTTTAAAAAGTTCAGTATTCTTATTTTATTATAATTTACAATAAATAATCTATTATGTGTGCTTGAACCATGCCTCTGAATCAAAGGTATTGAAAAAATACAAAATGCGATATACCAATACAAAGAACAGGTACTTAAAAGCACAGGGAAACCTGACGTAACAGCCTCTCCAAAACTACCCAACAGTTGAGTAAAAAAATCTCATAAATGCTGACACTAAACCGATCTTCCAATATGAAACACTATGTAACTGCTTCTCCGTCAAATTCAATTCTAATAGTTAGGATTTTATTGCAGTCTATATATTCAAACTATATACGTTTTGCAACTGGAATGTAAATGTGTGTAAACGTACTGTACACCATTTTAGCATTATATATATATATATATATATATATATATATATATATATATATATATATATATATATATATATATATATATATATATATATATATATATATATATATATATATATATATATATATACACACCAAATGCGGATGCAGTATTTGAAAAACACTATGAGATGAGTTACTATCAACTCCAAGAAGATACATATCATTTACCAACTATCACCAAAAGATACAAATCAGATAAAACCATATATTCAACTTGCGAACATAACCCTGGAAAACGTAGACTACATTTCGTATCTTGGAAGTGACCTCTCCTCCAGTGCAATTCTTGATGACAAAATCCAACATCGTCTTCTGTGCACAAGACCACCTTTTGGACTTCGATTAAGATATTCCATGACCGTGTTTTATGAAAAGACACCAAATTGTTAGTTTACAAAGCAGTAGTAATCCGTATGCTTATGTATGCTTCGAAAACTAAAATGACAACTAAAGCCAATTGAAAAGTACCAGCAACGCTGTCTTTGAAACCTCTTAACCTGTGAAGACAGAGGAACCTATGCCAGGGCGTTGAGCAAAAGAATGACCACAAGCACTGAAAGCCTTTTTCGTCAAGAACCATGTATGATGGAGTCTTCTGATGAAATATGAGTGCCATATGAATTTTCCATTCCCATCTAAAAAAGGGTAAGCGTAAAATAGGCGGACAACGGAAAATATACAAAGATTTACTAAAGCTCACAAGAAGAAACGCATTATTGACATCAATAACTGGGAAATCAAAGTCAGGAACAAGAAACTGGCAGGCCATCATCTGAGAAGGAACAGCAACTTCAGAAGCTAAAGGATGCACACAAGTGGAAGAAAAAAGATGGAGAAAGAGGTAATAACATTCAAGTACTTTCTGTCCTGAATGAAGAAGAGCTTTCCATGCCAAAAACCAGCCTCCTAATTCAGCTAAAGACCACAGATAATGGCACAATGATCTAAAGTAGAGAAATTGTAAGGAAGAGGTGTGGCACTGTTGGTGACTTAAGCAAATTTTGTCTCCTAATGTAATTCCAATAAATGTTGCTGCCCACATACTGTGATCATCAGGGATTTTAGCAGCAAAATTCTGCATCTTTCGGACCTTACTCAAGTAACTCTTACTACAGGTTTTTCATATAACTGAGCAATATAGCATGTAGCTAAGAATTAGCTATGTCACTATCATATTTTCTACAGCGGCTGTCAATTATATTTTTATTAATATTATTATTTTTATTATTATTATTATTACTATTATTATTATTATTATTATTATTATTATTATTATTATTATTATTATTATTATTATTATTATTATTATTATTATTATTATTATTATTAATAGTAGTAGTAGTAGTAGTAGTAGTACTTATATCAACAATATTATTATTATTATTATTATTATTATTATTATTATTATTATTATTATTATTATTTTTATTATTATTATTAATATTCCCCTAGAGGGATGGGGCTAGAATAATTCCACCGTGTTCCCCTGTGTATCTTAAGGGGAAATGGTGTATGTATATAGATAGAAAGATAGGTTGTGATAAAAGATGCATATGCCATTACCTTTAAGACAGGCATGCTCACATGGCAAAGATGAGTCCCATAATCCTAACAGAAGGAACTGCAATAGTATGAAAAGAACACATTGTAATTGCTAGTGTTTGGGTGTGTAATGAAGATAAGCTCTAGACCCAATAGGTGTGTACTCTCTTTTTTTTTTTTTTTTTTTTCTAAAGTAGGTTATTACTTTGTCAATTGCAGATTATATTTCTTTGACTTAAGAGATCAATATGTTCCATATTTAAATATGAATATGAGTAGTCACCGTGGCTCAAGCGGTAGCGTCCGCGACTCAGGCGGCAGGTCGAGGGTTCGCGCCCCGTCACGGTCTGAGGTTAGCAAGGGCATGCACTCAGGGTAAGGATTACATCTGCCAAAACAAGTCCTTCGCAAGAAGGCAACCGTCCTAGCCCTTGTCAGAAAAGGGAGTCCGTGACGTAAAATCGGAACATTTAAATATGAATATGAAAGATATTGATCCTTAAATCATAGAAAAGCAATCCGTAGTTGAAAGAGTAATAAACTACTTTAGAAAAAATAATGAAAATTACACTTAAACCAATGTGAATTGCATTTCTTTGACTCAGCCACCCCCCTTATAAGGGGGAATATGGCACCTGTATAAAGATTTTGAGATATATTCCATATTTTTTGAGTGAAGGACTAGACATCATCTGCAATACTGAACATGCATGGCGTTCTGAACAAGGTTTAAAATCTTCTGTAAATATACTAAAAGGTTAAGGCTCTAGTAATAAGTCGTAATGAATAGGTTAGTTCCATCGCATTCGGAATATATTATCGAAGCAAGCACACATTATACATAAACAAGGAAAATGAATCAACAAGTGGCGAAAGAAGGATTACTGAAGGCCTAAGCATAATTTTAGGCATTCGTTACTATTACAAAGACGTCATTCATCACACATAGGCATATGTATCTGTCAACATATTAAGTGAGCAAAATGTATCGTGAAAGATATGCAGCAAAAACAACTTGCAAATATCTGGAAAATAAAATGCATTAGGGGAAGAAGGTGACGGACTGATGATTGTATTACCCGGGGGGGGGGGGGAGTAAGAGCCGAGTAAGTACAAGTGCTAAGAACAGACACTTCATGTCGTAGTATTCCAGCGGTGGCCGAAGTGGCAACACTGAGTCCATGAAGTATTGGCTGGTCTCATTGACGCGACCGTCCAAGTAGGTGCCCAACGAAAAGAGACTTTGAGTAACCTTGGCATTTATGGTCTTCTAAACATTTCTAAAACAGTGTAGATACTCTGGATATTTGACCCTCTTTAATATTACACGACTGAGGAACCTGGAAAAAAAAATATTTGACTAAAATTAGTGTTTAAGTATTCCGCCTCCGTGATGCGAGACATAATAATATTAACAGTGATAATAATAATGAAATAGAGATGTTACCAAAATCAGGACAGAAAAATTTCTTCTCGGTAAGTAACTCACATTTACCTATTTATTCATTTACGTACTTGTTCGCTGCAAACCCAATTATTCTACTATATTTCGTATCAGAGATCTGGTAAATAATTATTTGACTATAAATGTGTTTTGAATAATAATAATAATAATAATAATAATAATAATAATAATAATAATAATAATAATAATAATAATATTAATTATTATTATTATTATTATTATTATTATTATTATTATTATTATAAATAAATCAGTCAGTCAGTCAGTCAGTCAGTCAGTCAGTCAGTCAGTCAGTCAGTCAGTCAGTCAGTCAGTCTGTCTGTCTGTCTGTCTGTCTGTCTGTCTGTCTGTCTGTCTGTGTGTGTGTGTGTGTGTGTGTGTGTGTGTGTGTGTGTGTGTGTGTGTGTGTGTGTGTGTGTGTGTGTGTGTGTGTGTGTGTGTGTATTTCTTGAAGGAATTGCCTTATCCCAAACTACATATTATAACTCAAGTTTGAAACAGTGAACAACCTCTCGAGTGCCCTCTTTCTGTCATCTTATTATTCAAAGAACCATTTCAGGTTTTACATTGGAAGTGACAACTTCATTCGAGTTTTTAAAATTAAATCCTAAAAAATCCTTTTTAACATATTTTACTCCTCTCTCGACCTTCTTCCGCAGAAATAAAACCGTAAAAATTTTCAAAGAAAAATGAATACATTAAAGACTCGTTATCGTAACGACATTATGAAGAAACTTTATATTTTTTTTTCAGTGCTTCTCCTGAGCCTTAGGCTCGATTTCTAAAACAGTGTAAGCCTAGTTTACCATATTGTTAGTTAGCTAGACACAAACAAATGGATTTCATAAACGCATCTGACGTGGTTCTGCGTATGGCTAGGATCCTCCCACGGGGGGATCCTAGCCATACACAGAACCGCCTCAGATGCGTTTATGAAATCCATTAGTGTGTGTCTAGCTAACTAACAATATGGTATCCTAGGTCTATACTGTTTAAGAAATCGGGCCTAAGGCTCGGGAGAATCACTGAAAAAAAATATATAAAGTTTCTTCATAATGTCGTTACGATGATGAGTCTTCAATGTATTCATTTTTCTTTGAACCGCGTCAGATGCGTTTATGAAATCCATTTGTGTGTCTAGCTAACTAACAATATGGTATCCTAGGTTTACACTGTTTAAGAAATCGGGCCTTAACTTCTGTTAGCTTTGAATAGAAGACCCTTGATTGGAAAACAAATGACACCTGACCTGAAACGAATTAATTGTTTACTACTACATTTTTTAAGAAAAATTAACATACCATCTCTTCCCAGCTTATAGACGCTGTTAAATTGTCTTTTCAGTTCCTACTATTATTACTGGTTTGTTAATCAACAAATTAGTAATTGACTACTCATCGAATATGGTGAGAAACTATATGACTAGACACAGAATAGCTAGTTTTTGATTAGCTAATTCGGGATAGCCAGTTTTATGGCATAACTAGTGTTCGAATAGCTATCACCACTATAGCTTATTGTCCGCAGTAACTAGTATATAAACAGCAATTTTTGTATTTGACTAACCACCTTTTAAAATTTAAATGGGCACAAATCATAGTTTAAGTTGACTTAGTTTTTTAGTTACTTAGCTAATTAATTAGTTATTGATTTATAATAGCTTGCTTTGATTTGGTCAGGTTAAGTTAGTTAAGCTCTGGTTAGGTTGTTAGTTATTTAGGTTAGGATAAATCATTCTGTTCGAAGAACCAGCATTTTATTACTGGAAAAAATGGTCATTTGAAAACCAGCCACTCACTTTTACTAGCTCTTCGAAAACTAGCTATTCCGTGGTATAATCCATAAAATATAGTTCAAATTACTGCGATTTTGTTATTTTATTTTTAATCTAAAGGTGAACTAATTAAGTTACACCGACAGCCAAGTCATGTTTGCATATACAGGGCATCACTTCCTCGTCATTAGTCCTCTCAAATGCAGCAGCAAATTATATATATATATATATATATATATATATATATATATATATATATATATATATATATATATATATATATATATATATATATATGATTCACAAAAAGCATTTGAACCTTATCATGCTATCTTTCATTCGAATAGGATTTGTGACAGTAACAATATATATATATATATATATATATATATATATATATATATATATATATATATATATATATATATATATATATATATATATATATATATATATATATATATATATATATACATATATATATATATATATATATATATATATATATATATATATATATATATATATATATATATATATATATATATATATATATATATATATATAGAGAGAGAGAGAGAGAGAGAGAGAGAGAGAGCCATATTTCCACTTATAAAGGGGTGGCTGAGTCAATGCAAAATACCTTGACTCTTTGAGGGAGAAAATACAGAGAAGGAGATTCCCGGTCCCCTCGCTCCGCCCCATTTAGTCGACTTTTACGGCACGCAGGGGAACACGGAGGAAATTTTCTTATCCCCCTCCTTTAGGGGGAATAACTCCTCGATTCCAGTGAGTTTTTCTTATTTTTTTTTCTCTATTACAATATCTTTCTTAAAAACTAAAAATGCATTTAGCATTTACCATTTCTTTGATTAATGAATTCCAAATATCAATTATTCTGACATTAAAAAATAGTTTCTTACATCTTGCGAAGCAGTTTTCTCACAAAGCTTTAAACTATGACTTCTATAAATAAAACACCCGCACTAAAATATCGCTACCTATCAACTATTAAAAGTATAAAGGAACTCAAAAGCCGTTACTGAATCTACCTCTAACTTCGAGTTGTGGTAAGTCTAAAGTTATCAGCCTTTCTTCATAACTGGGATTATGTATCTCTCCCACCACTTTCCTAGGATGTATGGGAACTTTATCAAATTTGTTAATATATTTTTGTGTTCAAGAGCGAATTCCAGAACTGTGTTGCATATTCAAGCTTAGGCTTCACGTAAGTTATGTAATTATTTCTGAACTTATCTATGTTTACATGTAGTTACTTAATTGTTCTCACGTTAAAGAGCCCTTTGCTTGTAACTCTGCTATTCGTGGTCTGTTTAATCTTTTTTTTATTCATTCACAATTATAAACTCTATTTTAAAATAATGAATGCCTTTAGCATTTACTGTTTCCTCACTTACCCAATTCCATTAATCAATTATTCTTACACTAAAGAGTACCTCCTTACACCATGCAAAGTTTTCTTAAGAAGTTCCAAACTTTGACCTCTAGTTCTTGAGGTAGCCATATCAAAATCTCAATCCCTAACCATTCGCTCAAAACCATGATGGAATTTATAAACCATTAACATGTCCATCCTCTTCCTTCTAATATCTCTTCATAGCTGAGATTTCGTATCTCTCACCAGCCTTGTGATATATCTTTAAAGGTTCTCCATTTTATTTATGTTTTTTTTTTCAATGGCGGATTCCAGAACGATACTGCTCATCAAGCGTTGGCCTTACATATGCCACGTTAATAGTTCTGAACATTTCATTGTCAAAGATATCTTGTCATCAGTGGTATTCTTTTAGCATCATAATCACGTTTTTCTACAATATTTTGCCTCTTGGACGTCATGTTCCACAAAACAAATTAAAAGAACAAATCTTTGTGCATGAATAATTACGTGTAATGGTTATTTATTTAACAAAAGGATTTGAAGACCTTTGTGATGGCATTTCAATGCAGTTGTCCGAGAGAGAGAGAGAGAGAGAGAGAGAGAGAGAGAGAGAGAGAGAGAGAGAGAGAGAGAGAGAGAGAGAGAGAGAGAGAGAGAGAGAGAGAGAGAGAGAGAGAGAGAGAGAGAGAGAGAGAGAGAGAGAGAGATAGTTATACGCAATATACTGATAAAGGTTACAATTTGTACCCTTTGCCTTCTGAAGACGATACCGATTTTTTAGGTTCTCAAAACGCTATCTGTGGGAACTACATGTTCGAATTTGTTTCTAAAGGTAAAGGTGGGACTCGAACCTAGGCCGCATCTGTACCAACCATCCTCACAGCTTTTGCATGTTGTTTTACTCCAAGATGGACGTATTGCACCTCACTCTGTACGATAAAGCTGAATAACATTATGTTGTATTATTGTTCTTAATTTATTACTGGTAGCGAAGTCGGTGATAACAGATATGCATCTTCTGATTTAAATGTATTTATTTAATGACTACACTTAGTTTACACCTCAAAGCTCCCCATCCTATAACTCACAGTTCCCCGCCCTCTTAGGGGAAACTTCTATATAGATCTAAGTTCTGTGAACTCTCCTCCCTGGTGGGTGGTGTATAGGTTGAGCAACTCTGACCTCTACTGGCACTGGCTCGTACATGAGAGGCCTGAGGCTTAACAATATATCTAGTTGTCAAAACACAGCCTACAGCTAAGAAAATACATGGTGAAGATTGGTTACAATGCTTCACTCTATTTCTTAAACTTTTCTTACGACAAGATAAGAAATTAATGGAGGAAAGATCTTATATCCCTCCCTTCCTTATTTCCTACAGTCTCCTCTTACGATGCAGAGCGTATGCTAGAGCATTATTAATTCTCCACAACTCTGGGAATTAAAAAAAATAATCAGTACTGATGTAAAAGCAAGAGAGAGAATTAACACTAATTTGCAAATACTGATGAACAAGGAATAGCTATGCAAAATATATAAATAAATAAATAAATAGGTGTAGAATATACATACATAATCTCGTACTGATTTTGTAGTGCAGTTTCTGACATCAATGACAAGGCATTTCCATTTGAGTACTCATTATACCGAGCAACTTGGCAGGAGCGAGGAGAGAACAGTAGCCACTACTGCCCATTTCACATTTTCGCCAGGGATCAAGGCCGTCTCTTCCATTTTAAATGAAAGAATGAGATTATCATGTTGCCATGGCGAACATGTGAAGTGGGCAATAGTGGTTACTGTTCTCTCCTCGCTCCTGCCAAGTTGCTAGGTATAATGAGTACTCAAATGGAAATGCCTTGTCATTGATGTAGCCACCCATGTAACTCGGCATATTTTAGTTGCGCATGAAATCTAGACACTCGCACGAAGAACAAATTGTTAAGCGTACTTAATTCAACGCTCTCCAAGCAAATACCACTGTTATTAATCTTGATCGATATGCAAGCCACGCAGGGATAATTTACTGGGATATACTTATTGCGCTACAGTGCCGTTACGTCTACTTGGTGTGCGGGCGTGCGGGCATGGAAATTAATAATGAACTGAATGAAAAGAATTAAAAAAGAAATAACTGTTAATCTTGTTTCTTTAGGATTCTACATTTAGAGTTCTCGTACTATCAAAGAGTTGACATAAGTAAAGCTACAAAAATCGGCAAAATAAAACTAATTAAAAAAAGTCCACATACTTCAGGTCACAAGTTTTTTTTTCCTTTTTTTTTCTAAACCATAAGATTGGGCTGTACAGAGTAATGAATAATTTTTGTCTCAATTTGTTCATTTAATTTTGATGATATGGTTTATGATTTATATTCTTCCTGATCATTAATGATAAAATTAAGTATATAGGTGTCAAAGCAAAAAAAGAATTGGTGCCATTTTAGAGTGCACCTAGCTCACACACTGCAGCTTATTGTACCCTAACCTAAGTAAACTCATCTAATCCAGCCTAATCATCATTCCATGATGATTATTAAAGAAAAAAAGTAACTATATGTCATCAAATATTATTGTTCTTAGACATGTAGGCTGTAGTGTAAATATCACGGTAGACCACACAGAGTAGCATAAAATTTGTCTAAACCTAGTCTTAGTTTTCGAGTTCGTAACAACAAGAACAACCACAAAAACAACAAATTAATTTCAAGAACAACAAGACATGAGACTCGGGTCAGTGTTACGAAACTCTCCTTGAG
Source organism: Halocaridina rubra (assembly GCA_037179515.1). Lineage (NCBI taxonomy): Eukaryota > Metazoa > Arthropoda > Malacostraca > Decapoda > Atyidae > Halocaridina > Halocaridina rubra. The sequence goes on from JAXCGZ010008083.1 coordinate 55,138, forward strand.
CTTGGGGCTCAAGTATGCCTACAAAACATACAACACAAAATAAATACTATGAATAGGAGGACACTGTACCTATCATATTCTTCAAAACATACTATGAACTGGTGTAACACAGGATTAAATAAGAGAAAACCTTCACCTATATAATTCGAGTTACGTTTCCTGAGTAATTCTCATGGCCTAGTAAAAATAAGTCCTTAAAAAAAAAAAATAAAAAAAAAATAAAATATATATATATATATATATATATATATATATATATATATATATATATATATATATATATATATATATATATATATATATATATATATATATATATATATATATAATGTGGGTATTTTTAGGTTAAGACTAAAATTCTATTACCTTGACCTCCTTTTGCTATCCCTCACGTAACTTCCCTCTCTTCCAAGGGTATTCTGATTAGGTCATAGCAAGTATAAATAGCCATCATAGGAGGTCAGGGAATAAAAATCTAAATGTTATTACTGTTTATCTGTGTTTTTTGAATCCATTTGTTCCTGTTTGTTTGTTTATATCCATACCTTTATTTTTTAACGGTCTTCATTTTTACTACTACTGCTACTACTACTACTACTACTACTACTACTACTACTACTACTACTACTACTACTACTACTATTCACACACACATGTAATCTCATATGAGGAAAGGGTGATGGAGTTAGATTCACCACCACTCGAAGCTAAAAGAAAGTGGGGGGTATATAGTAACGATTTTTAATTCCTATATGGTTTTGACAGAGTTGACAGGGAGCGAAAAAAGTGATATGGGTATAGCTCTAGACCTAGAGGCTTCGTGGGAACAATTTTACAAGATATAAAAAAGTACGTGTTATGAGAGGGAATACTTATTAATTGAACTTCGCTAAGCGAGGAACGGCAAATGTTAATTGGATTCATAACTTTAAGGAATTATTTAATAATTGTTAGTGAGTAAAAAAAAATTAGGGGACAGAAAGTTACGAGCCTTGGACTCTTCCCAGTGAACACAAATACCTAGGAGGTTTTTTCTATATACAATTTGATATCTGTTTGAAATACTGACACTGGTTTTCCTTAACAGATATTATGGCAACACAAATTGAATAAATTAACAAGTATATAAATGAATAGATAAAAATCTAAAATATTAAAAATCGAACATAAATATAGTGCATGCGGAAGCCCACTGATCTTCCCCTTCTTTGGCTATATTGAAAATAATATTAATGTTGACAACATATATCAGTATTTATTACCATTCGCAGTAATGATAAAATATAACTGAAATGTCTACGTGTATGAGAGAGAGAGAGAGAGAGAGAGAGAGAGAGAGAGAGAGAGAGAGAGAGAGAGAGAGAGAGAGAGAGAGAGAGAGAGAGAGAGAGAGAGAGAGTAGAAATTAACTAAATATAAAGTGTTTGTCTTATGTTTTTACCTACTTGTGTTCTGGGGAGGAGCCGCATGCTCGTAGCTCCCCGTCTCCTGGTTGTATTGGCTTTTACTCACTAACACTGCTCATATTTCTCCCTCACGTAATAAATTCCAGTTATTATCTCTTCTTACACTGAAATTACTTCTTTACATCCTGCAAAAAAGTTTTGTTGCGAAGCTTCAAACTGCGACCTCTATATCTAGAGCACTCCCCCCGCCTCAAACTGCAACCTCTAGATCTAGAGCCCCCCCCCAATATCAAAATATTACTCCAATCCACTCTGTCCAAACCACGAAGAAATTTTAAGTTACATATCTCCCTTTTCCTTCTAGCTTCGAGTGATGGTGTGTCTAACTCCATATACTCGTACCTTTCCTCATAACTAAACTACTTATATCTGTCATCTGCTTCGTAGCATGTTTTCGAACTTTTCATCAAGTTACTTATAGTCTTTTTCATGAGTGGACTCCAGAAGAATGCACATTTAAAATTAGGCCTCACATAAGTGATGTAAATATTTCTGAATATCCATGTCCATATGCCTGAAGGCCACCCTTATAATTCCAAAGAGAGAATATGCTGCCTTCACATCATCATTCATATATAAAGTTAGTTTTCATAGCTCAAATGGTTTCTTTATCGATTTTCACTATTACAAGCTGTTGTCAGAGCAAACTTTACAAGCAGAATTCAGCTCTATTTCTAGCTAACCATTCTAGATTTATTTATTAATTTTGTATGTATGTATGTATGTATGTATTAATTTTGTATGTATGTATGAAGAAGAAGAACTAAAATGTCGTCAATAAAACTAACACTCCAACAAGCTTATGATGCTATGCAAAAATTCCCGAAGAAAAAGGAAAAGAGAGGAGTGCCAAATAACTTCACAACTTATTAAAATATTTAGACAAACACAATGTTACTACAAGGAAACAGCCATCATTAAAAATATAATACATTATGCATTTTCTAAGAAAACACACACACACACACACACACACACACACACACACACACACACACACACACACACACACACACACACACACACACACAACACAAACTGGTGCCAGAAATACGCAATCTCGGTTATGATGAGAGGCTGAGGGAATTAGACTTGCCATCACTCGAAGCTAGAAGAGTAAGGGGGGATATGGTGACAGTCTTTAAATTCCTTCATGGTTATGATAGAGTGGATAGGGATCGATATTTCGATATGGCTGGCTCTAGAACTAGAGGTCATAGTTTGAAGCTTCGGAAGAAAACTTCTTTGCAGGATGTAAGGAAATACTTTTTCAGTGTAAGAGTAGTTGATAATTGGAATTCGCTAAGCGAGGAGGTAGTTAATGCTACCTCAATCCATAGTTTTAAGGACAGGTATGGCAAGTATCACTAAGTCTAAAAATGGAACCGCAGCAGGAGACGGGAAGATACGAGCTTTGGGCTCTTTCCCGTAAACACAATTAGGTAATCACACACACACGCGCACACACACACACACACACACACACACACACACACACACACACACACACACACACACATATATATATATATATATATATATATATATATATATATATATATATATATATATATATATATATATAATTGCCCATGTCACATACACAATCTTCTTCAATTCATTCATATTTCTTGCACTCTCTACCCTGCTCCACTGACATACCACGTGCATCCCATGCTCTTTTCACTCCATCCTTCCATCTCACTGTAGGTCTTCCTTTTGGCCTTACTTGAATGCAATGTATATTGGCTTGTGGTGAATGTGTGTTCTTTGGCTCGGCCATTCCCCTTACAAGCAAGCTCTGCCGTGGACACATATATCTTTACAAGACAATTTAGAAAGAGAGAAAAGAAATATTGTACGTAATACCAAACATAAGTATAGATTGACCTTGCTTTGCCCAGATCCATTCTAGAAATACTTGCCATTCGTTATACGTGTATATTTTTACTGGTGTTTTCGTTAACAGAGGCCGTAAAGTTAGGCAATGTGACACTCTCCCAGGGGACTAAATTAGAAGGCTTTATAAATAGTTACAATGAAATTATGTCCTCACGTTGGACCGTACAGAGACTGGTAGTCGTGGTGGTGATGACGAAGAAAAAAATATATCTGTATATCATCTAAAAGTTTTC
>JAXCGZ010008084.1:0-58663 GCA_037179515.1 Halocaridina rubra
TACCGTAGGTGTTCCATGGCCTCTTAGTCTCCTTTGTAAAATGCCAATCCTTTTTGAGGATACATCCCACACCTTTGTAAAGACATTTATAAGTTTATGTTTCATTTATATATTTTTGTGTCAACTCCTTATCCCCAAGGGCTAAGTGGAGCAATCGAGGTATGTGGTTGAGGTGAATGTGTGCGCTTTGATTTTGCCACCCCTCATACGAGGTGGATTGCAGCCATTATATGTATGTATGCGTACAGTATGTGTTTTTATCATAATGCCATATCCTATTAAAGCCAGCAGGGTACCACAGCTGAATGGAAAAGAATAGGCAAAAAGCCTTTAGTAAATCCTTCTTATCCTTATCTATTCCTTCAGATTGCTTTTGGCAAGAAAGATATTTTCTGGAAGGATTGGACTGTCAGCTCTTCACTCCTCTAGTCCTTTTAGTGGGCCATTACGACTCAGGGAATGTGAAGTCTGAAATATTTTTCCCCACCTTTAGGTGTTTTTTTATATTTTTTTCTTAATATTTCATAGATCAATACAGTGCTTAGTTTTGTTTTTGTTTACTTTCTCTACAACCAGAGTTGGCAGGGTGGTGGCAACTATATGGAAAAAGAAAAATAATATTAGACCAACTATTTGCATCTCGTTGAACATATTTACTAAAAACATGTGCAAAAGTAGGCCTAATGCTAGAACTTAAAAGTTTTTATTGTTTATTCTCTGAAAATTATAATAAAACTATGCAGTTCCTTGCTTGGACTCCATATGAAATAAATAATATAGCTTTGACTGCAATCTTTAAGAAAGATATTGTCATATTGGAGAAGATGCATATGAGATCTACCTAGAGATAAGCTGGTCAAACGGAACCTCATTTTACTGAGCATCAAGGTACATTCATTTAGATACATAGTAATATTAATGTTTCATTGGAATACAAAGGTTAACCTAAGTGATGTACTATTTAATAAAGAAGTTATATCTTTCACACAAGAGTTCATGACTTTAGTTTGTATAATAGTGCATACAAACAAATATATATGTTTTCATGAGCAACCTTGGAGACTTTAGGAACTGACTTTCTACCAAGGTTGTAAATGCTAACAAGTGTAAGGTCAAGATGATTAGCAATAATTGCTGTAATTTCCATTATTGATTTGAAGTTCATTTGACCTGAACTGTTCTCTCTCTTATGTAGGGCATTTGATTTTATTTTGTGATACAAGGAATGTCAGTGTAGTGCAGTATATAATGACCTAGAAATTACATAGCAAGACCAGTAGTTTCATTTACAAGCCTTGAAATTGAAATGTAAACAGTAATCCTTGAAATAAAAGATAAAACGTTAATAAGAAGGCTAGAAATTTAGCACATTGTAAGCTCATATGACTGTAAGAGAGCTAAATACCTAGCATTGTAAGTTCAACTTGAGTCAAGTAAATATTGTAGACAAAGATTGTTGACTTGAGAACATTGAAATCAAACACAAAGTATTTATGTAACTCGTGATTAATTCGTCATAATCACCCACTGACATATGATGATTGAAGTGTAAAGCAACTCGCAAAAAATTAGCAATATGAACGTGAGACCACATAAGAGGACCAAAACCATTATCTGTTTTAGTACTGTCTAGCGAAGGATGTTATCCAGCAGGGTGATATCAGTTTCCTTCCACTTTTTTTCGCCGTTTTTGTTGCCTTTGTAGGATTATGTGTTTCAAGACTTTTATGGCCTCATACCCTGGACAAGACATCATGCTTACAGATTTTTGCTCCTATAGTCTACATAGTGAAACTACTACTTGACTTTTTACACTGAAGACACACTACTAGAAATTTGTATTTCAACTTGTGATGATTAAGACGTTAATTCTAATCAGCTGTTGCTGAATATCAACAAAAGACTGCTTATGATTGAAATTATCGAATATTTTTAGCATGTTAAACTAATATTATTGGTGCATGTAAACTTAATACTTCTAACATTTTTTACATTATATAGTATGATAATCATTACTGTACCGGTTCATAACATGTATGAAGTTACAGTGTTGATGTAGGCATTCCTCAAAATCCATTAAAAAAAAATTTATTTTAACTTTTCGTGATAGGTTTTCATAAAAGCTTTGATATGAGTACACCATCCAGTTTAAGAATGTAACATCCTCTACCAGTTCATTCTCTCGTACTCTGCTTTTCTTCTTTTTTTTCTATTGGGGTGGGGACAAGACTAACACTCAAGTATCAGAAAAGTCAATGAAATGGGGCAGAATGATGGAACTCGAAAGTCCATTCGTATTTTCCGCCCGCTAAGCTTCAGAGTATACAAGGGGTCTCTGGTACAAAGCTCTAAACAGAATCCTAGTATAATATTAGGTTTCTGAACTTGTGTGGTTTGGAATGAGTGAGAGTTGCAAGAGAAAGGTCCTCTGGTGAATGGGTGTGTGCTTTGACTCGGCCACCCTCATTACATTAGATGGATGAACTGCTCAAATCTTTTGTTTTATTGTTATATTGTAGTCCCTTATTTTATGTCAATTTTCATATTCAGCTGTTGGAGTTCCTGGCATTTCACCTGGCTGAAAATGAATCTTATGCTGAAAAAGAGTTAGATGACATCATGAAGATTGTTTTAGGAATAGCACTAGATCCACTTCTTATTGACACTGGTATATGTAGACATGTATGTGCAGCTGTCAGTCACATTTTGAATCTCTACCCTGCAAACTTCGGTGAGGTATTGTGCTCTGAAAATACTTTGTCAATTTTGTTTATAGTATCAAAAGTATGGCTCAATAATTTGATCAGCTTTGGTTTTAGTAATATTGATATTTAAGGAATACATTATATGCTGTGTAGATTTATACAGAATGTAATATGTATTTAAAGAAAAAATGATGCCGACAATATCAATTATTGTAAATTTTTATTAAACTGATTTCAAATATTGCATATGCATATCTCTCGAAAAAATTATTTATGTTATAAATTTAGAACTTTTGTGATGTTTAGCAAAATATTGTCATTGTATTGTGTATGAAAATGATAAACATGATGAATATGAAGAAGCCTGTTCTGATTTTGTAATGATAAATACGAATATGTGAAAAATGTAAATCACGTCATTCAAAGATTCTTATTCCTTTAACTTTTATATAAGATGTCATATTTATCCCCTGTCTGTCCTGAGCGCTGACAGAAAAGTGATGAAGGAGAAAATTAATGGCAATATCTTAGATTATCTTTTTATTCTTGCCACATAACAGCTGATGGAGGAGACTGGGATGGGCGCAGTATAATGAATCCCTCTTGTCTCCTTTTTTTTTTTACTCATATGTTGCCACTCCTTTTCAGCAGGATGTTGTGTCATGTTGAAAATATATATATATATATTTTTTTTTTTTTTTTTTTAATGATTGTGACACCAGGACGGGCCAAGAAAATAAAATAAAATCAAAAAGCCCCCACCGAGCCCGGGCACGAAGAATACGTTAAGTAAAAAGTAACAGAGATGGAGAGTGTAATGACTTGTCAGAAGTAATGGGATAGTATGAGGTGTGTAATGAATATCCAAGAATATTCAGTGTTGATGTAGGCATAAAATATAACCGTAACTGAAGGAAGACTTAACATCGGACTATCCTGGACAGTCCTATTCAAGTTTAAAAATCCTTCAGCTGTTGGCATGGAAGCACTGTGATATATACCCAAAATTGATAAAGTTTCATTGAATAGACTATTTCCTTGTTAATTTGATTGATTGATTTTTTCTTTTATTTGCAGAAGATATTATCCCTTGTGGAATATATTGCTATGTACTGTAACTACAATCATCACACAGTTACTTACTTGTGCACTAATTACCTATCAGGCAGAGATGATAGAAGTAAACTTCTGCGATCGTCACTGGCATATCTCCAAGCTGAAATCAGCCTTGAGAAAAAGCAAACGGTGATCAAAGAAATTGTTGAAGTAAGTTGTGAAACTTTACTCTTGTGGTAGGACTTTAAAGTTGTGTCTTGTAAATTATTTAGTATAGTTAATTTCATAAATTAATTTATGTTCCAGGATTCAAATAAATATGTGAGTTTTGACTTCATAAAAATTTGGCTTTTTATATTAATATGAAGAACTTTTTGTTAAAATGTGCATTGGGAGAGGGCACATGAAAGCCGGGTTAAGAAGAGTAACAATAATGAGAGGAAATTACGAGGAATAAAGCTGTTGGAATATTTCTCATTATCAGTCCCTAATTTTTTATTTTACTATGATATACAGGTGGTCCCAACCTCGTTATTGACCTTACTATGTCTCCTATATGTAGTGGTGATATTTCTTATGGCAGTATTGCAAAGAAAAAGAAAGCCATCACCATGGAAATCAAAGTTGAAGTAGTAACACTATAGGAAAAGGGAGAAAATGCTACTAACATTAGCCAGTCACTAAGGTTAGCCCATTCATAGTTACGCATGTGAAATGTTCTGCTTCTATGATGTCCACCGTGATTACTAAGCAGGATTGTGGCCTTATGATCAAGATGAAGAGATTGCTAGTGCTTTGGCTTGATGACCAGCATCAACAGCATATCCAAGTGAGTCTCATGTTGATGCAGGAAAAGGCTAAAAGATTGTTCGATGCCATGAAAAGTGAAAAGGGGGAAGGGAGTGAAAGTGAAGAGTTTGTGGTAACGCGCTGGCTTCACATTCATGAGGTCGAAAGATCGGTCCCCGTCCAAGACCGAGAGTTTAGGCTGTTTCCTGGCAGGAACTGCTGTGGTTGGGCACCACAGTGGGGGGTTGGGGCTTGTCCCGGCTGACGAATACCCATTGTATTGTAATGGAAATAAAGGTTTATTATTATTATTATTATTACTAATTTGCATTACCTAAGGGTACAAGGTGAAGCTGCTAGTGGTTATGAGAAAGCAGCAAAAGAGTTTCCCAGTGTGTTAGCTGAACAAGTATATAATGTAGATGAGTCTGGCTTGTTTTGGAAGCGTATGCTAAGTCATACATACATCACCAAGGAGGAAAAGACAGCACCAGGCCATAAAGTCGTCAAGGAGAGACTGACTTTGCTTTTGGGGGCTAATGTTCCTGGAGACTTTGATCTGAAACCCTTGTTGGTTTACTTGCCAGAATATCCAAGGGCATTTGGAAGAGTCTACTGCCAGTCACCTGGAAGTCGAACAAGAAGGCTTGAATAACCTTTCATATATTTGAGGACTGGTTCAACAACCATTTTTGCAAGAAGAGGAAAGGTACTGTGCTTTCAAGGGTCTACCCTTCAAGGTGTTGCTAGAGCTTGACAGTGCCCCCGGTCACCCTCCCCATTTGGATGACTTTCATCCTAATGTAAAGGTTGTTTACATTCCACCTAATACCACTTCCATGTTACAGCCAATGGATCAGGGGGTCATTGCCTCTTTCAAGGCCTAATACCTCTGAAGGACGATTGCTTTGGTTCTCAGGGCAACTGAGAAGGACAAGAACTTGACTCTCAGTGAGATTTAGAAGTCGTACAGTATTTTTCAGGCTGTGAAGAATATTACTGATTCTTGGGAGGAAGTTAAGCAGATGAACTTGAATGGGATATGGAAGAAATTGTGCCCCCTGTTTGTGAATGACTTCCGAGGTTTAGAGGAGACAGTTGAAGCTGTCACCAATTATGTACTTGTCCTGATTAAGGAGCTCAATTTGGAGGTGGAGCCTGATGATGTAAGAGCTGCTAGAATCTCATGGAGAGGAGTTATCTGCTGAGGACCTCATTCATTTGGAGAAGCAGATGGTTGAAGAGGATGAAGAAATACCAAACCCAGAGCCAAAAAGATTCACAACCTTGGAACTGGAAGAATCTTTTGCCCTGATAGAGGAAGGGTTGGCAAAGCTCAAGGCTCAGGACCCCAACACTGCCAGATATAATAAGGTCACCAGAGTGATCACTGATTCCCTGCGGTGTTATAAGGAAATATATAAGGAGAAGAAGAGGGCGTCCTTCCAGACTTGCCTCAATCAATTATTCATGTAGGTATAGCCCCCACCAACATATCCTGTACCCTCCACCTCATGTACCTCTATAGACCCACCAGCTCCAGCATCTGCTGCTGGCTCTCTTGCATCTCCAGACTCACCTTAGTACCTGCCTCTCCAGCTTCCTCCTGCTTATACACCTGTCTGTCTCTCCCTCCCTTGCAGCACCCCTTCCAATGTAGAAGCCGACCACACAAGTAAAGGTGAGCAATACTGAATAGTGTACTTTTATTATTTTTATATCATAGATTACACAAGTAAAGGTAAGCGGTACTGTATTACTATTTTTATATCTTAGATTAAAAACTTGCGTTATTTTTTTGTGTTTTAGATTATTTATTTTTAGCATTGGTGGGGAACCTAGATTCAAATTTAGGTGTTTTCCGACTTATGATGAAATCAGGGCTATGACAGCTGTCAGGAACAGAACCTTGTCGTAAATAGGGTGGGATCCCTGTAATTATGCACATATAGACGGAATCTATATTTTCCTTGTGTTATTCATTGCCTGGAGTAACGTTACTACCCTTTAGTAATTGGAACTGTTATTCTATTCAGGAATCTTAGTCAAAAATTGGCTTCAGAACACTAAAGCACATCATATTAAATAGTACAAAAAGAATCCCTCCTGGGTAGCAGCGGAATCCCACTTTGATCACCCTTCAGTCCTACAGTGTTTTTGGTATATATTAATAGTATTGATTATATATTTTTGAGATCAGAAAAATTTAATTGAAATTATTTAGGTTGGACTTTGGATGGTATGAACAAGCAGCAAACTTAAATGATAAGGTAATGTTGAAATAGGAATGGGATGAGGACCTGAAGAAGAACAAATAATAAGATATACCCATCATTAGCAGTTATTCTAAATAAAAAGACAACATTAGAGAAACTGTTTCTAAGTAACTTTAAATGCACAAGAGGTTAAGTGTAGAAAGAAGTAAAATGTATTTGGTTTAATAGTTTATTTTAAACGACTTGTAGAGCTTTTGAATATACTTTTTGCCATGCTGTGTCTGTTCTGGAAAATTAAACAGGCTCTTTGATTGGAGTAATGATGTTGCAAAACAGGATAAACCAACTTGAGTGGTTGTGGACTATTGGTCACGTCATCTAGTTCATAATTTTTAACACTTGTTGAAATGTTATTAAGAACAAATACACACTTTGGTATATATATTCTCTTCACACTTACTAACTGGACTTCATATGCATGCGGTTGTGAGAATGCTTTACTGTACAGATATATTTGCATTCTTATAGAATTCTTCATAAGCACTCAATGTGTTTTGTTTCAGGCGGAGGATGTTTTCGAATTAGTTCAAGAGCAATTTAACATGTTCACCAATGAAACTGACTGTCACGTTTTGCTCTCTGTTATGTTATTACTGGATATTTGTATTGGTTATGAACCTCTACGAGCAGAAAGGAAGGTAGGTATGTGAAGAGTCAGATCCATAATTAGAATGGAATCCTGGGTTGTATGCTTTATTTATTCTCTACAGTTTTACTTGGTTTGGACGTAAGTGAGTGTCCTAATTTCCATTGTGCTTTACTCTTTGACACTAAGGTAATATATTTCATATCTATTGGCCTGTGTATCAGTAATCAGCAATATGCTTGCCAATGAAAATTAGGAACAAAAGAATTTGTAGAACTAAGCCTGTCAAGTGGCATTTGTACTCTCACATAAGAACTGAACAAGATCAAACTCATGTCTCACATCATTCATAGCTGCTCTTTAGGTTTACCACAATTACGGTGGTTTCTTTGGTTAGTAACTTGGAACACTATCTCTTCTTTGTCCTGCATTTAGCACAAACACCTGGTAAATGTGTTCTTTAAGAATTCTTTTTACGTGTCTAATTTTCCTTGGTTTGTTGGTACTAAAATCAACTTAGTGTCTCTTGCATATTCTGTCAATTGTAATACTGAAGTTTCTACTCACTAGAGTCTCTAGTTCCTTTCTCTGTGGCATCATTGATTATTTCAGGTTTTCTTGGTTTCCATGTCTGTTTTACTGGTAGAAAAAATTCTATAGCCAAGAGACTTCTTTACCATTACATTTAAGATAGAATAATACAGTATAGCTGTTCGATATCAGACAATTAAGATTATTAATGCATTTGCACTGGTCTGTATGACTATCAGTCCAGAATAATAACCATGAATAACATTGTAGTAAACTAAGGAGATTACGTTTACAATACTGCACTGCATTGGGACTGGAAAGGTATACGTACATACTGTCCCTAAATACCATGATGTAATAAAGTGTTGGAAAATATGTATAAAATACTGTTGCTATCTGTACTCTCCATTAACCATAGAAAAGAAGGTCTACTGTTGTCCCCTTTTCTTTTCCCTTAAATACAGCCATTTCATTGCTCTTATATCGTGGGATTGTTTGGAAAACGAATGTTCTTTTTACAGAGCTACAGTTGAAGAATCCAGGGAGGCCATTTAAAAATAATTTAGGATATCAGTGTCAAGTTTGCGATATATATTCATCTGTTAGAGCATAAGCCCTTTTTGCAACTATCCATTGTTTTAGACACATGAGTTACTTGATATCAAAGTTTTCCATATGAGGTACAAGGAGTTGATTATATTGAACGCATGGACTGGGTGTTCTTCTGGACACATTTGCTATTATTCTTTGCTCCTCAGACACGACATGTGGAGTTGTGTTCATTTTGTTGAAGGAATACCAAAAGCAAATTTCTATTGAGGGATGAGACATTATATCTGGACATTGCTTATGGGTTTTCCATCCAATCATTGCAAAATTTATGGCTGAATTAAAAAGAGAGAGAGCATAGTCGGAAGAAATTTAAAGTTGAGCAATATTTTGGTGAAATAGGACCACAAGTTCGTAATGCAGCTTTTGTATGTATATTTTACTCAACTGATATTTTATGCTCTTATAAAGAAATGAATTTTATTTTCAATATATTTACAATAATGTTTTTGAATGCATATATTTTTCCAATTCATATTCTGTTTTTTCTTTGGAAGTTGGGCAGTGCTTATACATTGTTTACACAGTGAAGAAAATATATTTACATTTAAAAAGTAAAAATGAGGTACTAGTTTTCAAGCTCCATAATTAAGACAAGAAAATATACTTAATTTCAAGAAATTGAATATGAGGAAATAGTTTTCAAGCAGCATAATTCACTTTACACAATGTGATAAATGTTGTTGAAAGTCTACATACAGTGGTACCTCTTGTCACGAACGTAATCCGTTCCTTAACCCCATTCGCAAATCAAAATGTTCGTAAGAGGAAACAATTTTTCCCATTGAAATTAATGTAAATCCAGTTAATCAGTCCCCCAGCCCCAGAAACATTGCCCATAGAGCAAAGTAATCCCATCATTGTTTCTTTTTTTATGTTGGCTACCCCCCTATTGGGGGAGACTGCCAAGGTAGATAGATAGATATGTGGCAAAAATATAGAATGGAATGAAAAATAACCCTAATTATAGAAAAATACAGTACATAATCCTAATACTGTACTAAAATAAAATATCATACTTGTATTGCACTTTACCTTTGTGGTTGATAGCTGCTGGCACACGTGGATGTTGGTGGTGGAGAGGGAGGAGGACTACTCCTTCGAAGGAGAGTCCACATCCATAAAAACATCAGGCAACTGTACAGGTATTTCTGGTGTTTTCTCTCTTTGTTCTCTCTTGCAAGGTGGTTCACTTGCTGGTACTGGCACAAGGAAACGATCCAGAGAAATTTGTCTTTTTCTTTGTTGAAAAGTTTTTCGGAAATGGGACATCATATTGTCACTTAATATGTTCACTGCTCTGTTGGTCACAGTTTTGTCTGGGTGATGATTCTCAATGAAAGCCTGCACATCACTCCACTCACTAAAAATTTCTTTTAACTTCTCACTTGAAACCTTTGCCCTCTCTTCCTCCTCCTCCTCTGATTACTCCTCCTGGATAGTCTTCACCTGTTCAGGTTGCAACTCGAGAAGTTCTTCTTTGGTGAGTTCATGTTTATGATCCCCCATCAGCTCCTCCACATCCTCCTCATTGACATCCAAGCCCATATTTTTGTCCGTGGCCACAACCTTGTTCACTATATTGACAGCTGTCTCCTGCTTAAAACCCTCACAGTCTTCATCAACCACACAAGCTGGCCAAAGTTTTCTCCAGTCATATTCAATATCAAGGTCTTCTGCCAAACCTGGAGGATGGGCAAGAGCATTGTCCATTGCCAGAAGACACTTAAGGGGCAAACCTTTTTCCTCAAGATATTTTTTGGCAGCTAACGCAAAAACTTCTGTCAACCATTCTATGTAAAGGATACATGTTACCCAAGCCTTGCTATTCGACCTCTACATTACTGGAAGTTTAGCTTTCAACCACTATTAAGCTTAAATGTGTGTGGATTTTCAGTGTAGTAGACTAATAGAGGCTTAATCTTGCAGTCCCCACTTGCATTAGCACACAATAAAAGTGTAAGCCTCTCCTTCATTGGTTTGGGGCCAAGCATTGCCTTCTCCTCTTGGGCAATGTGGTTCCTTCTAGGCATTTTTTTTCCAAAACAGTCCTGTTTCATCACAGTTAAAAACTTGCTGCGAAAAGTAACCTTCACTTTCTAAAAATTTAGCCAATTCTAGCACTTAGGCCTAAGCTGCCTTCTGGTTTGAACTAGCCGCCTATCCATGCCTAGCAACACTATAAATTCCAATTCATCAACAGATTTTCTCAAACCAGCCTCTACTTGCTTTAATTTCGTCAATTTTAGCACATCTAGCACTTGGAATTGTCGCTACAAAATCATGGTGTAACTGTAGAGCCTTTATGCATATTATAGCCTTGCTGACACAATCTCCAGCAAGCTCTTTTTCATTTATCCAAATTAACAATAATTTTTCTACCTCTTCCATTACTTGAGTACTGTACTTCGTTAATATAGACACTCCTTTAGCCACATTAGCTTCCTATATGGCTTCTTTATTCTTTAGAATAGTACAGATGATTGATTTTGCCAAGTTATACTGCTTGGCGAGATCAGTGACACGAACATCGTTTTCATGTTTAGCTATTATTTCTTTCTTCGTTTCCACAGTAATACATTTAGGCTTTGTAACGTCACTATCACTGACCCTTTTCACGTTCTTGGGAGCCATAATGAGGGCTAATTTAAAGTAAAAAGCAAAAAATCTGAAAATCTAAAGCGAAAGAACAACGAGCGATCTTCACAGTGTACGCTTCATTGCAGAACTGAGAGCAAACATGTGGCTGTGCATGTGTATATGTGTTCACACCTCAAGAATTGTTTGGATGTCGATTCAAAACTTGTTAAAAAATTGTGATCATTGGTCAATCTGTTCGTGGTTGGAGGAATTTGTATGTGGAGGTTCGACTGTACATTGTTCAAGATAAGTCCCTATTATACGTTTTCTTGAAATAGGGTTGACATTTTTGTATATCATCATGCAAAGCATTAAATAATTTACTTTCCTGATGAGTTACTTACACATTAATTATTTTTTATACATTCATAGATCAAGTTTCTTCTCTATATTCTTGTCTGATATTGAACAATTCTTGGGTCTGCCGCTAAATTAACTTGTTTGTCTAGAAGTCTCGGGAGTTGAATTCATGAAAATTATTTCAGTATTACTGATAAGCTTTTACTTTTCATCTGTCTTCACCATCAAATACAATGTATATATGAATCATTTTCAAGTCCACTGCTATAATAGACACCCAAGGTGTGTGTCTAGCATTCTAGGGAGTTAAACTGATTAATATTTTGAAGAGTACTGGTTATCAAAAAGTTTCCTAGTCTTCACAGACCGTTTGACACTAAAAACAGTGAATATAAAGTTTGAATATTTGTAATGTTGGCAACTTGCAAAATTTCAACAGTGAACAATTCACCCAGAAATATAATAATTCTGAAACTGCACCTCGTTTGGATACTGATTAATGCTCTATATTTACTATTCCTTTCTTATTTATAATTTGCTGTATATTCTACTATTTACTCATATTCTTACTTGCTGTTTTTACTGATTTGATCTTTTATTATTGCATAATTCGATATGCAGAGCTTTTCTCTCATCTCTATTGTGTTTGTTAGAGATAATGATTCTGTTAATTTTCATTAGGTCATAAATATACGTATGTTTATTTATTTTGTAAGATTTGTGTCCCCGTATGTGTATGTCATGCATATATCACTGAAATATTTTTTCTCGCTGGGTATAATTTTCAATACAGATATATCCATAATTAGTTTTATTTCCACTTCACATATATTGGTACTGCTTTTAAAGTGTTTCATATTGCTAGCAGATATGAATATTCATATAGTGTGAAAAATATAATGTTTTTGAATTTTTAGAAATTTTTTTTAAATACTGTGTTTTTCAACATTTTTGTATCCCTGTTGTTGTGTGGAATAAAAAATTTCACACTCTACTTTGCTAACTTTTTGATGTAGAAAGGGACTGAAAAAATAGGGTAGAGGTGGCTAAAAGCTCCTCGTTTCCTCAGTTATTTTAGTTTTTTTTTTGTACTGCTGTGGCCTCTCATCAGAAAGCTATGATATCTCGGTTGAAAGAAAACACATTTAACTTTAGTGTATGTGTGATTGGAACTGGTACCTTATGTTGGTGTATAAATAAGTAGCTAGAAACTTAAATACTAGACTTATATTGTAGAAGATATGTTTTCTCTAATGATCTTCGAGTTTGGAATATTTATTAGAATTTTCCAAAATATAATACCCTATCATTTTAAATTCGTTTCCTTTTATCCATTACTAGGTTCAAGTCCAAGAGATTTGTAATCTTTTGGAGCCTGTCATGAAAAACAAAAAGCCTGCTGTTGAAGATCATTATGGTTTATATCTGAAATGCTTTGCTGATCGTCTTATGATGAAATGGAGGCAGAAAGTGGTAAGATTTATTTTCACTACCAGTACTTGATTCAAGTAGTAAGATTTAGTTTCTCTTCCTTTAAGTGACTAAAGTGGTAAGATTTTTTCTTCCACTACCTTTGTATATTCTTAGCAATATATAGTAAATTACACACTACCCTATTCAGAACTTTACAAACAGAGGACTTATGCAGAAACTACTTGTAGTCGGTAATACATATATTCTAAGCCTCAGTTTCAGTTCTATGCCTTCTGGCCAGCTCTCTCTGAGAAAATAAGTTATTTCATGATATGCTGTATATTAGTTGATTCAATTAACATTGTAGATTTATTAAAATTAAGCAGTTAACAGTAAATACAGTATGATAATTGCAACAGTAGACTAATGAAAATTTGTCAAACAAACTAACCTTGAAATCCCTACAGCTATTATTCTTGTCAAAATGGAAACCAGCTTAATATGGATAAATATGATGGTAATTAATAGCCCTTTTTCTTATAGGGACAAATTAAAAGAGTTGCTCATACATTATTTCCCTTACTGGAATGAGTATATTTAATCATTTGAATCACATGCATATAATTAAATGTGTCAATTACTTTAAATCGGAGCTATAAGTTCACACAGACGGTTAATATTGAAGTATGTTTTTCATTTGCTAAAATTATTATCTGAACCACTAATTACATAGTTATTTTTAGGTAAAACAGTGTCAGATACCAAAGTAACTTCGGTGTAATAGCCTTAGTTACGGAGATAAATAGTTATATTGTTTCTTATCATTGAAATTGGATCTCTCTTTATCTGAACTGTTTTATATGGATAAGGTACACTTTTAAGGAACAAATTAGCATTCTGATTTGTACCTCCATAATACAGCCTACATTTCCAGATGTCAGTTTTCTTTTTCCTTTCTCTGGAATTAGTTAATGATTTCGATCTCATATATTCATTAATAATCAGGACTAGGGTCTCTAGGATGATATGTATTATTGCCTTTGTTTTGTAAAGTGGGGCCTTTAGTGTGAGTTTTTGAACTGGATTGAATTATGCCTTGCTGTTGGTCTCTGGATTGTCTTTCCTTATTAAAACTGTTGGTGCTTTTGTATATAGACTGCATATATAATTTGCTCTTACTTGCTGTTGTTACCTTATCCTGCAAAACTTGATTGGTTGGTATTAATGAGCCTCTTCTATAATTTTCTACATGCTGAGAGTGGTCTTTTCCTTCTACCTTAGATGGTATGAGTGGCATGGAACTTCGTCTTCCTAATTTATGAGAGTAATGCATGTCACTGTCGTTAGAATCTGTACTTTTAGAGGGCTGAAGTTTCCTTGCAATTTTAAGCTGGTATTCTTTTCCTGAGTCTCTTGTATCAGCCTTGAAAGACTGTAAAGGTTTCTTTTCCCTTTGTACAATTACTTCACTTACAGACACCCATGGCTCTTCTTCCAATTCATCAAATTTTTTGAGAATATCTTTATTTCTCACCCAACATGTATAATCTGTAAGCATTTTGTCTCTTTCTTTTTCAGGAGGACCTGTAATTTGCAATTTCATTTGTTTACTTTGACCCTGGAGTTGTTTAGTATTTGCTGCTACCCCATGTCTTTCAGCAGGCAGTTCTTCATTTTTGTAGTGTTGTCTATCTGTTGTTAACATATATGGCAAAACTTGATTGGTTGGTGTTAATGAGCCTCTCCTGTAATTTTCTAGATTCTGAGGGGGGTCTTCTCCTACTGCCGCAGATGATATGACTGGCATGGAGCTTCGTCTTCCAAATTTATGAACGTACTGCATGTAACATTCATCAGTATGCGTACTCTTAGAGGACTGAAGTTTCATTGTATGTTGAAACTTGTATTCTTTTCTTGGGTTTGTAATATCAACCTTGGGAGACTGTAAAATTTTCTTTTCCTTATTTTGTACAGTTACTTCACTTACAGATACCCATGGCTCTTCTTTCAACTCATCATATTTTTGGGGTATTTCCTTATTCCTCTCCCAGGATATATAATCTGTAGGTATTTTGTGTCTCTCTTTTTGAGGAGCACCTGTAGATTGCAATTTCTTTTCTTTACTTGGACTCTGCAGTTGTGTTTTCGATACTGATACCATATGTGTTTCAGCAATCTGCTCTTCACATCTTTGATGACTTGCATTGTCACTTTTAGAGTATTGTCCATCCTTAGTGGTTTCTTTAGTTTTAGATGCGTCTGAAAACTTTGTTGCAACTTTTTCCATTTGCTTCATATGGACTTTTCCCACAGGTAGCCAAGTCTGCTCTGAGGGAATCTCATTAAACTTATTAGGAATAGCTCCATCTCTTCTCCGTTCATCATCATTAGTGGCTGTTTTTTCATGTTCCAGAGTTCTATTTGGCTTCTCTGTACTTCTTTTCCTATCGTCTGGTATGGAAATATCTGCAACATCAGTCCATTCTTCATCTCTTGGTCCCTTATCTTGACCTTCACACATCTTATATGAAAAGTTTGATCCTGATGCTGGTGGTGCTTCATCTTCCAATGCTTCACTTAATGTTTGCCATCCTGTAATGGGAAGCTCATTACCTCCTTCCAGCATATTATAGGAAAATCTTCGACCTGAAAGCTGATAATTTGCTCTTTTGTCATTCTCGTCTTCATTTACAGATCCCTGCTTCATATTTGGATTTTGTTCTGAAAGAGAGAGTAGTAATTGTAATTACTGTCGCTCTAGATGTGCATTTCTGATGCAGTGCATCTATGATACAATATTTCATAAAGTCTTTGCTCTCTGTATTGCCTTGTAGTATGTTTTGCTCTTGATCCTGAGTTTCTGTACCAATGCACATAAAAAAAAAATAATAATAATCCCCTTGTCAATGGCCTTTACTTCCTATTTTCTTCACTTTATACAAGAATTTTCATCTAAGAATAGCTATCTCTTACCTTTTAAGCTTTGCAGTGAATCCTGCGTAGTATTTTCAGAGAACATAATCATATATATGATATTAATTGCCTCTCAAACTATATGATGCATATGGATATTCAAACTAATGTATGTTATTGTGTCTTAAGTCCAAAGCAGAGATCTTTACAAATACCCCTTCTTGAAAACCCCTCCTGTGTCCATATTTGACACTTGTGTAACTCTCTTTAAAAATACTGTCAGTCCATTTACTTGTATATATCATTGAGGATGATGTTTGAAGCTACTTTTGAGAGGGTTTTATACCATTTTAGACCAGAAAAGTTTTCTACCCTCTTCTAATAGATAGGCTTTATATCACATGGTTGATTGAATGTTGTTTTTATATACTTGTATTATATAGAAACAGCTAGGAAACTAAAGTTTAGTAGTGGGAAGGGCATGATCTTGTTCAGTATGTACGGTATACTTGAGTGTAACTGATCCGATTTTACGTGGCAGACTCCCTTTTCTATTCAGGGTTAGGACGGTGCCTTATTTCGAAGGACTTTGGTTTTGGCAGTGCAACCATTACTGAGTGAATGCCTTTTCGAATCATAGACCTTGGCGGGTCTCGAACCGACTACCTAATGAATCAAAGTCGTGTGCCCTACCAACCTAGCCATGGTGGGCACTTGTAACTATGAGGGAGTATTTATAGTTAGAGAAATAGGAGAAGTTTCACTTATGGTGAAGGTTTGATTTTTGGTTATAGCCTGCCTGCTAACCCTGTCGGGAGAAGGTTATATGTTTGTAAGGAATCAAATGTAATGGGACTGTTAAATTCAAAAGTTCCTCAAATGTTAATCAGATATGTTAGGATTTCGAGGCGAATCCTTTACTTTCTTAAATAGATTGTTTTAGCTCACTAGGGATCAATAATATTGAGATCCTAGTCATGCCAGTGACTCTCTGTTTTGGGCAATACCTTAACTCCTTACTGTGGGCAGCCCCTTATAGAAGACATTGAGGCTCTTTTTATACAAGACTGAAATATTTCCCTAGCTTAGTTTTCCATTTTATCTTTTCACCTTATTGATAATCAGTCATTTGCACCTCCCTTGTAGAATCCTTTACTAATCTTGAAATTAATGTTCCACATATATCTCCAATATCCAAGATTGTTTGTGACCGATTTTTCCCCTTGACATCTCCTCTAATAATACTCTTTTACTTTCATTATGAGCATTTGCTGCTTTAATATGCCTGCTTTAATTTACATGAAAATTTGCTTATTTGTGCATCATCCATGGCTAAGTCTTCACAGCGATTGGGTTAGTTAAGTCCCTTTTATGTCCCTTATTACTAGCATCATATCTTATTTATATTTTAACTTTTTATTATTTTGTCCAACTACTTAATCATTTCTTCCCTGGGAAAGCTATCATGCAGATTTCTACCTCCACCACACCGTATTTCATAAGGATTAACTACAAGCGCTTGCACTCCCTGGTATCTCTTATCTCTCCCACACTTTTTAGTCTTGATTGCACATTCTTTTGTAACTCTATACATTGCAGCCTTCTCAAGTTCAGTGTTTTTCCTCCTTTATTAGAACTTCATCTTGCTTTTTTAATTGCATGTACTCTATTGTTTGTAGAAGCAAAGCTTATTTTTTCGTCTCTGCAGTTTACATATTTTCGTCTATGCAGGAACAACCATCCCACATTATCATATTGCTCCAAAACTTTTTGCCACATCTTTATTCTCTGTTTAATTTATCTTTTAAATAATAATCAGCAGTGAAGACCATACATAACCGCGTTGTACTCTGCTGTATATCAATTCCTTAGCTATCCCTCATTTCACTATTGAAACATACTTATTTGCCCCAGCTAAAGATTTTTGTTCCATTTATAGACAGTCCACCATTATTAATTAACATTCCCATACACTATTACAAACTTTTCAGAGTTTATAAGTACATCATACGTTTTCTTTTCCCCCTTAGTAATATATGTCTCAGTCAACATTTTTACTTCGAATATCTAATTGTCTCAAAAAAAATCTTTTCCTTATGCCTCCCTCTGTAACATTCACTTCTTACTTTTGTTCCATATATGTTAGGATTATTCACGTGTTCCATCATCTTGGACTATTCTTTGTAGCCAGTTTAAATTGCAAATCATTTGTTTCTATTATTCTGTTGTCTCTTTTACCTAAACACAACAATCCATATGCATTTCTACCAATAGCAGTTACCCCTATTGTACTGTAGAATTTAGCTCTACACTATCATTTGCAAAAGTTGGCATTATCATATTTGAGTTTTTGACTTTTTGTGCATTTATGATGCCTTACCTTACAAATAGTGTCAACTATGTAAGCTACTTCACTTATCTTCAGGACCTCTGGCTATGTTTAGTACTGAATATTTTGTAAAGATGTGATACTATAATTTGATATGGCTGTAGATAAGGAACTATCTTATCACTCTCTTGAAAAATATCATTATAGCATTCTCAGTGGCTTCTTTTTGATAATAGGGTATGCTGATAGAGGTATTATTATATTGCAATGTCAGTACAATTAGTTACTGATATAAATACTCTAATGTATTGCAAGGAACTTGCTTTCTCAGTTGCTTACTCATATATATATATATATATATATATATATATATATATATATATATATATATATATATATATATATATATATATATATATATATATATATATATATATATATATATATATATATATATATATATATATATATATCACTGAACTGTTAACATACAGTGTCTAAAATAGTTAGAAAAGCCCATTAAATAGAACAACGAATATATATATATATATATATATATATATATATATATATATATATATATATATATATATATATATATATATATATATATATATATATATATATATATATATATATATATATATAAAGTACTTATTTATTTTGTGACCTTAAATGGTCACCTTCTCAGTTAAGGTCACGAAATGAAGAAGTACTTTATATATATTTTCGTTGTATTTTTAATGAGCTTTTCCTACCATATATATATTATATATATATATATATTATATATATATATATATATATATATATATATATATATATATATATATATATATATATATATATATATATATATATATATATATATATATATATATATATATATATATATATATATATATATATATATATATATATATATATATATATATATATATATATATATATATATATATATAATCCCTCGTTATTTCGCGGTTCACCTATTGCGAATTCAGTGCATCGCGGATTTTTTTGGCAATATTTTTTTTTTCTCTCTCTCTCTCTCCAAGATGATTATGACACCAGAACGGGCCAAAAATGATAAAATAAAACAGCCTTTATCTGGCTGTAAAGAGAAACTGAGATGGAGAGTGTAATGACATGTCAGATGTGAAGGGATTATAAAAGATGTGCAGTGAATATCCAGTTCTCTGCTGAGTTTTAATATACCTCTGCATTACTTTTATGATGGCTATTCCAATAATTCTCCTTTGATCTTATTATTATTATTATTATTATTATTGGAGACAATAAGTTTCCTTTGATGATGATTGTGGAGATTATTATTATCATTATTATTATTATTATTATTAAGGGCTCATCATTGTGTATACATCTGTGGGTTTATTTACTTTAATAACTGTGTACAGTACCCCTCCCTAGTTGGCTGGGACAAAGAGAGTGTGGGGGGTAGGGTAGAATAGAATGCTGGGGAGAGAGAGAGAGAAACATCATTCATTAACTCTTGTTCATTCAACCAAAACTACATTATTTATTGTAAAAATAATGGTTCAATGACAAATTCGTAATAATAATAATAATAATAAAAAGAATAATAATAACAAGATTCAAATAGAAGTTTTGGAATAGACATCATGAAAGTAATGCAGAGGTACATTAAAACCCAGCAGAAAATTGGATATTCATTACATCTTTTATAATCCCTTCACATTTGACAGGTCATTACACTCTCCATCTCTCTTTCTCTTTACAGCCTGTTAAAGGTTCCTTTATTTTATCATTTTTTGGCCCGTCCTGGTGGCATAATCATCTTTATTTTTTATTTCCCCCCCCCACTAATTCACCTATCGCGGCCGGTCCCGAAACCGAACCCTTGCGATAAACGATGGGTTACTGTACATATATATATATATATATATATATATATATATATATATATATATATATATATATATATATATATATATATATATATATATATATATCATACAGTGATCCCCCCCTTATTGCGGTAGTTCAGTTCCGGGACCCGGCGCGGGACAGGAAAACCGCGAAGTAGGATCAGCCTATATGTACATAGATATTTTAATTTATTTTTACGTTTACACTGTATAAACCCTCCCTGTACTGTTAACAAACCACCCTCTACTTCCTGAATAACAGCATGCAACATAAATTTATATGAAAGTGATAGATAAAATTACGGTGAATGAAGTGGTAATGACATTACATACTCATGTACATAGGTATTTTAATAATAATTTGCCAAAAAAAAAAAAATGCAAACCAAGGAACGCGATCCAGTGGGGGATCACTGTATATATATATATATATATATATATATATATATATATATATATATATATATATATATATATATATATATATATATATATATATATATATATATATATATATATATATACAGTGATCCCCCGCTGGATCGCGTTTCTTGGTTCGTGTTTTCACTGTACCGCGGTTTTTTTTATTTTGGCAAATTATTGTTTTATTTTTTGGGTATACGCAAAAATATTAAAATATTGAAAAAATTTAAATTTTCAGTATTTTCATTTTTTTTATTGAAAAAAACAAATTTCATTATTTAATTGATAAAAAATGTAAAGGGTGTTTTTTTAACATTGCAGGGAGGGTTTATACAGTACGTAAAAGTAAAAATAATTGTAAAATACCTATAAACATGAGTATGTCATGTAATTACCACTTCATTCACCGTAATTTTATCTATCACTTTCATATCAATTTACGTTGCATGCTGTTATTTATAAAGTAAAGGGTGTTTTTTTAACAGTGCAGGGAGGGTTTATACAGTACGTAAACGTAAAAATAATTGTAAAATACCTATGTGTATGAGTATGTCACGTCATCATCACCTCATTCACGGTAAGTTTTCCTATCACTTTCATAAAAATTTACGTTGCTTGCTGTTATTTATAAAGTAAAGGGTGTTTTTTAACAATGCAGGGAGGGTTTATACAGTATGTAAACGTAAAAATAATTGTAAAATACCTATGTACATGAGTATGTCATGTAATTACCACTTCATTCACCGTAATTTTATCTATCACTTTCATATAAATTTACGTTGCATGCTGTTATTTATGAAGTAAAGGGTGGTTTGTTAACAGTACAGGGAGGGTTTATACAGTGTAAACGTAAAAATAAATTAAAATATCTATGTACATATAGGCTGATCTTACTTCGCCGTTTTCCTGTCTCGCGCCGGGTCCCGGAACCGAACTACCGCGATAAGGGGGGGATCACTGTATATATATATATATATATATATATATATATATATATATATATATATATATATATATATATATATATATATATATATATATATATATATATACACCTTGTTCCTTTTTTGCGCGATTTTTTTATCCGCGAAATTGCAATAACGCCCCCAAAAAATAATAGTAAAAAATTTGAAGTTCGCGAATAACGCCCCACCCAAGAAAAATTAAAGATGTTGTGATGGAAAGGGCAAACCCACTCATCTAACAGGCACTTGATAAAGAGAAGACAGTGGTAATCTCAGGCATAAGCAAATCCCAGGAGCCAACATGACAGGGGAGACTCGAAGAAATAAAGCTAGGGTTGTAGACCTGATAAGAAAGCTTGGAGTAGTTTGTGGTCCTGATGATATTGTATAGCATACACCAACTAGGCAAATATTCAAGGGAAGGAAAGCCAAAACTAACAAAAGTAACTTGAGAGAGGGGAAACATGTAGGGAAGTATTTTTGAGAAAAAAAGCAGGAAGAGATGGGAAAGATCAAAAACTTGTTGCAAGAGGCAAGGAGGTTAAATAAGGAAAGAAATGAAGAAGAGAGGAAAAATTTTCATTTCAAAGTTCTTCCAGACAAATGGGAGATAAAGAAGATAATGACAGAAGATCAGGGGATGGGGCCTCATTAAGATTGTTATACACAAATGCTGATGGATTAGCTGGTAAGGCAATAGAATTAAAAGATAGGATTCACAACAGTAAGGCTGATATAGTAGCAATTAAAGAGACAAAGTTGTGTGAGGACATAAACAGTGTCACAGTTTTTCCTAAGTGCTTCAGAATATTAAGGGTTGAAAGCTCTGAGAGGACTGGTGGAGGGATAGCACTGCTCATAAGTGAAAGGCTTTAAGTTGAAGAAATAAACTTGGCTATAGAAAGTGAGTTCAAGGAATTTCTTGTTGCTCGCATAAATACTGGGTCAGAGAGCATTATAATAACTGTTGTATATAACCCACCAAGGAACCAGAATAGGCTAGAAGTTTATGAGGAAAGTCATATAGGTACTATTGAAGTCATAAACTCAGTTGTTAACATTGCACGGGAGAGAAAATATAGGATTTTGATTATGGGAGATTTTAATCATAAAGAGATAGATTGGATAAATCTTGACCCACACAGTGGTGAGGACTCATTCGGGGCAAGATTCCTAGAGTGCGTACAAGGGAATTTCCTACACCAACATGTAATGGAACCAACGAGGGCCAGGGGTGGGGATGAGCCATCACTACTTGATCTTGTATTCACAGATAATGTGTTGGATATTGAAAAAATTGAGTATGAACCACCAATTGGAAAGAGTGACCACCGTGTGTTGTTGATGGAGTATATCATTGAAGATATTCTGCCTGAGAGTAGAGGCACTGAGGACATGAGGAGGAACTATCTGATAGGAGATTACATCAAAATGAATGAGCTTTTTGCAGTTATTGACTGGAGAACCGTATTTTACAACAAATCTCTACAAGATATGTATGACATCTTTTGTGAGAAATATGGGAAGATAGTAGATTGCTGCATACCTGTCACCAAAGTAGGTGTAATTCATACCAGAGAGAAATGGTTCGATAATGAGTGTAAAAGAGCTAAGGAGTGGAGAGACAAATGCTGGAAAAGGTATAGGAGGAGAAAAAACATAAATGCCTGGTAAACCTACAAAAGAGCAAGAAATGACTACCAAAGTAAAAGGAGAGAGGCAGAGAGAGACTATGAGAGGGACATCACCAGGAAGGCTAAAGAAAATCCCAAGCTTTTCCACAGCTTTATCAGAGGAAAACTGAAGGTAAAAGAACAGGTTTTAAGGCCAAAGAGAGCAGATGGAAGCATCACTGAGATAGATGAAGAGATCTGCAAAGAACTGAACAAGGAGTTTCAGTCAGTATTTACAGTAGAAAATGCCCCACCCCCTCAGATTGCAGAGATAGAAGCTCAAGGGCCGTTATTAGAGAACATCAACCTTACAGCCACAGAGGTATGCAAAGCGCTAATGGATTTAGATGTTCATAAAGCTACAGGTCCTGATGACATATCCCCTCATGTACTTAAAAAATGCGCAAACTCAATATCAGTGGCACTGGGCATCATATTTAAAAAGTCACTGGAGTCAGGGGAGATTCCAAGATGCTGGAAACAAGCAAATGTGATACCTATCTTCAAAAAGGGAAGGAGGGATACTGCTCTGAACTATAGACCAGTTTCCTTGACCAGCATAGTTTGCAAAGTTATGGAGGAACTACTAAGGAAACATATCTCTCTTCACTTGGAACCCTTCAACTTTTTGTCAGTGAGGCAACATGGCTTCAGAGAAGGTAGATCTACAGTAACAAACTTATTAGAATTTTATGATGAGGTAAGCCGAATCTTACAGGAAAGAGAGGGCTGGGCAGATTGCATATTCCTAGACTTCCAGAAAGCGTTTGACACTGTTCCACATGGGAGACTTATTAGGAAGCTGCAAGCAATGGCTAGAATAGGTGGAATTGTCTTGGAATGGATAAAAACTTACTTAGAAGGAAGGGAACAGAGGGTTAGAGTAAGACACTCAGTGTCTGAATGGAGAAGAGTTAGTAGTGGAGTTCCATAGGGTTCAGTTTTAGGGCCACTTTTGTTCCTTGTATATGTAAATGACCTACCAGAGTCTGTAAATTCATTCATGAATATGTTTGCAGATGATGCAAAGATTGTGAAGAAAGTAAAAAACGAGAACAATGGTAGAGAACTTTTGGAAGATCTAAATAGTCTGCATGAGTGGTCAGAAAAGTGACTAATGAAATTCAAAACTTCAAAATGTAAGGTAATGAGAATTGGTACAAGTGCAAGAAGGCCCAAGCTTGACTACTCGGTGGCTGGAGTACAACTTTAAGAGACAGAAAATGAGAGAGATCTAGGAGTAAACATACTGGCAGATTTGTCTCCAGAAATACATATAAATGGCATAGTAAGGGCAGCATATGCATTCTTATCAAATGTAAGGGTAGCCTTCAGGCACATGGATAAGGAAATGTTCAGAAATATTTATGTAACCTATGTGAGGCCAAAACTCGAATATGCAGCCCCCTTTTGGAATCCGCACTTGAAAAAGCACATAGCTAAGCTTGAAAAAGTTCAAAGACATGCCACGAAACTGGTGCCAGAAATACGCAATCTCAGTTATGATGAGAGGCTGAGTGAATCAGACTTACCATCACTCGAAGCTAGAAGATTGAGGGGGGGATATGGTGACAGTCTTTAAACTCCTTCATGGTTATGATAGAGTGAATAGGGATCGATATTTTGATATGGCAGGCTCTAGAACTAGAGGTCATAGTTTGAAGCTTTGAAAGAAAACCTCTTTGCAGGATGTAAGGAAATACTTTTTCAGTGTAAGAGTAGTTGATAATTGGAATTCGCTAAACGAGGAGGTAGTTAATGCTATCTCAATCCATAGTTTTAAGGACAGGTATGATAAGTATCACTAAGTATAAAATGGAACCGATCAGGAGACGGGAAGATACGAGCTTTGGGCTCTTCCCGTAAACACAATTAGGTAATTACAATTAGGTAATATATGTCTATCTAATCTACATTTGAAGGTGTCTAAGGTATTGGAGATCACAATTCAGAATCTGAATTCCAGATCAAAACTTAGCACGAGGGTCTGCCTCTCTCTTTTTTGTCTCTTACTTTATTTAATTTTCGTGCTTTTCCCTCCAATTCCCTTATATCCTTAATCCCCTCCCCTCTTTTCCCCTCCTCTCCTATCCCATCCTAAAAAAAAAAAAGGTACTGGCATTTATTATCCTACTAGGAGTAATAATTTTCACCAATTTCCCTTCTGAACCTAAATTTATCAAGCTTAAATCCATTACCCATTACGAGTTCTGGTTTGATCATGAATTTTTAAAACTTTATTAATATCACCCTTGTTAATCCCTTTAAACCATATATACACCTCAATCATATCCCCCCTAACTCTGCGCCTCTCTAGAGAATGTAGATTAAGTTTTTTTAATCTGTCATATGGTAGATTTAGGCATTGCATAATTAATTTTTTTTTTTCGTTTTTTAGTCTTGCTTTAGGTATTTATAATTTTTATTTTATCTTTGTTTACATTTGCAGATAGAGGTTCGTTCTCCTGCATCCTCCTCCTCTTCTACCACCATGCATGTCCCAGTGTACTGTATGACTGTTGCCCACTGCATAATAAAGTACAGTACAGTAATGTATGTTAATTTCTAGCTGTAAAGTGAATATAAATATCTTTTGTATACTCTTAAAAATAGATACAGGGCTTTCTGCTTTGCTATGTAGTAATAA
Organism: Halocaridina rubra; assembly: GCA_037179515.1. NCBI lineage: Eukaryota > Metazoa > Arthropoda > Malacostraca > Decapoda > Atyidae > Halocaridina > Halocaridina rubra. The sequence goes on from JAXCGZ010008084.1 coordinate 25,763, forward strand.
AATATGTTTTTTACTTATCTTATATCTTTGGCATGGTGTGTCTATGTAAGGTTTGGAACGTATCTATGCCCTTTATCATTGTTTCCTATGGAAAATGACTCGTTTTTTCACGCAATTTTCCATTTACCCAACACTTCTGAGAACCTATCTAGGCATTATTCTGAGAACTAGGTGTATATATATCTACCTTGGCTGTTTCCTCCTTAAATTGGGGGGTAGCCGACATCAAAGAAAGAAAACAATAAGGGGATTACTTTGCTCTATGGGCAATGACGAGGGAGCTAGCGACCGTTCAGATGGCACTGCTGGAGTGCCACAGCCCATCCTCCCGGCTCTTCCACAACTGTGTCACTTCACAACTGCCAACTCCTCCTACTACCCCTACCACATGGCTACCTCTGTAAGATGCAGCCCCATGGTAACAGCAGATGCCCATCAGAGCTGCGTCACAATCGCTCGCCACTCATTCCTATTCCTAGCACGCTCGCTTGCTTCCCTCACATCCATCCTCCTATCATTCAGGGTTCTCCTTACTCCATCCATCCATCCAAAGCTAGGCCTCCCTCTAGCATTTCTCCCATCAACTCTCGCATTCATCACCTTTTTCAGCAGTGTTTCATCATCCATCCTTTCCACATGGCCAAACCATCTCAGAACATTCATATCTACTCTGGCTGTAATTTCTCTCCTCACACCCGTTCTTGCTCTCACCACTTCATTCCTAACCCTATCCAACCGAGATACACCAATCATACTCCTCAGGCATTTCATCTCAAACGCATTTAGTTTCCGTCTCTCACTTACTTTCATACCCCATAACTCTGATCCATACATCACAGTTGGCACAACCACTTTCTCATACAAAACTTTCTTAACATTCATTTCCAACCCTCTATTCTTCATCACTCCTTTCAACGCACCCAACACTTTACATCCTTCATTCACTCTGTGACACACATCTGCTTCCACTCCACCATTTGCAGCTATAACCGAGCCTAAATACTTAAACTAAGCAACTTCCTCAAGTATCTCTCCATTTAGCATAACATTCAATCCAGCACCATCCTCATTTCTTTTACACCTCATAACCTTACTCTTTCCCACATTTACTCACAACTTCCTTCTCTCACACACCATTCCAAATTCTGACACTAACTGACACAACTTTTCCTCTGAATCTGCCACCACCACAGTATCATCTGCAAACAGCAGCTGATTCAGCTCCCACTCGTTATCATCTCCATCTACCATTCTCAAACCTCGACCACGCACTCACTCATTCACCTCTCTTACAACTCCATCAATATACAAATTGAACAGCCATGGTGACATCACACATCCCTGTCTCAGTCCCACACTCGCTGGAAACCACTCACTCACTTCATTCCCTACCCTAACACAAGCTCTACTGCCATCATACAAACCCTTCACTGCATGCAACAATTTACCATTAATTCCATATAAGCTCAAAACATTCCACATTGCCTCTCTATCAACTCTATCATACGCTTTCTCCAGATCCAAAAATGCAAAATACACATCCTCCTTAAATTGTGGGGTAGCCGACATCAAAGAAAGAAAACAATAAGGGGATTACTTTGCTCTATGGCCAATGACGAGGGAGCTAGAAACCGTTCAGATGGCACTGCTGGAGTGCCACAGCCCATCCTCCCGGCTCTTCCACAGTCTGTGTCACTTCACAACTGCCAACTCCTCCTACTACCCCTACCACAGGACTACCTCTGTAAGATGCAGCCCCATGGTAACAGCAGATGCCCATCAGAGCTGCTTCACAATCGCTCGCCACTCATTCCTATTCCTAGCACGCTCGCTTGCTTCCCTCACATCAATCCTCCTATCATTCAGGGCTCTCCTTGCTCCATCCATCCAACCAAACCTAGGCCTCCCTCTAGCATTTCTCCCATCAACTCTCGCATTCATCACCTTTTTCAGCAGTTTCATCGTCCATCCTTTCCACATGGCCAAACCATCTCAGAACATTCATATCTACTCTGGCTGTAATTTCTCTCCTCACACCCGTTCTTGCTCTCACCACTTCATTCCTAACCCTGTCCAACCGAGATACACCAGTCATACTCCTCAGGCATTTTATCTCAAACACATTTAGTTTCCGTCTCTCACTTACTTTCATACCCCTTAACTCTGATCCATACATCACAGTTGGCACAACCACATTCTCATACAAAACTTTCTTAACATTCATTTCCAACCCTCTATTCTTCATCACTCCTTTCAACGCACCCAACACTTTACATCCTTCATTCACTCTGTGACACACATCTGCTTCCACTCCACCATTTGCAGCTATAACCGAGCCTAAATACTTAAACTAATCAACTTCCTCAAGTATCTCTCCATTCAACATAACATTCAATCTAGCACCATCCTCATTTCTTGTACACCTCATAACCTTACTCTTTCCCACATTCACTTGCAACTTCCTTCTCTCACACACCATTCCAAATTCTGACACTAACTGACACAACTTTTCCTCTGAATCTGCCACCACCACAGTATCATCTGCAAGCAGCAGCTGATTCAGCTCCCACTCGTTATCATCTCCATCTATCATTCTCAAACCGCGACCACACACTCACTCATTCACCTCTCTTACAACTCCATCAATATACAAATTGAACAGCCATGGTGACATCACACATCCCTGTCTCAGTCCCACACTCACTGGAAACCACTCACTCACTTCATTCCCTACCCTAACACAAGCTCTACTGCCCTCATGCAAACTCTTCACTGCATGCAACAATTTACCATTAATTCCATATAAGCTCGAAACATTCCACATTGCCTCTCTATCAACTCTATCATACGCTTTCTCCAGATCCAAAAATGCAAAATACACATCCTTACCCTTTGCTCAATATATATATATATATATATATATATATATATATATATATATATATATATATATATATATATATATATATATATATATATATATATATATATATATATAGTTCTCAGAATAATGCGAAGATAGGTTCTCAGAAGTGACGGGTAAATGGAAAACCACGTGAAAAAACGAGTCATATTCCATAGGAAACAACGATAAAGGGCATAGATACGTTCCACAACCTTACATAGACACACTATGCCAAAGATATAAGATAAGTAAAACATATATTATAAGTACATAACAAAGCAGAAAGACCTGTAGTTATTTATTTGAACATGCAAATAGTATACAGTATAAAAGGTATACAGATTTACTGTACACTAAACATATTAATGCACTCTATTATGCGGTGGGCAACAGGCATACACTGGGACGTGCATGGTGGCCAGTGTTACCAGATAAAGCGGATGTTTTTATTTTCAAATGTATGGTACATTTTAAGATATATATTAATTACAAGATGGTAGTACTGTAATTTAAATAAAAATGTATTTCATCTTTAAGATACTTGAAAGAACTTACAAGCTTACATGTATATTTTTTATATTTATCATTTCTCTCATTCATATATTCTGGCAACACTAATGGTGGCGGTGAGCATGAGGATGCAAACGTTTTGCATCCTCAGCTGATGCACCCACGTGCGCTATTTTCCTGACGATATTATATCGAAAGTTTATTTGCTGTTTGTTCTTAATGCTTTTTTTCCATTATCTTCATAATATCCGATCGCCTTAAGTGGTAGAAGAGGAGGAGGATGCGGGAGAACAAACCCCTATTGCCAAACATTTTGCCACTTTCGTATCAGCTGATGCTTATCACTATTCAGTCGCAATATCTTACTCATAAAATATTTATATACTCTATTTGAGGTTTATCTAATATTCAAGATTATAGTATGTACACCTAGTTCTCAGAATAACGCCTAGATAGGTTCTCAGAAGTGTCGGGTAAATGGTAAATCACGTGAAAAAATGTCATTTTCCGTAGGAAACAGTGATAAGGGGCATAGATACGTTCCAGACCTTACATAGACACACCATGCCAAAGATATAAGATAAGTACAAAACATATTTTATTACTACATAGCAAAGTAGAAAGCCCTGTATCTATTTTAAGAGTATGCAAAAGATATTTATATTCACTTTAAGCTAGAAATTAACATACATTACTTTACTGTACTCTATTATGCAGTGGGCAACAGTCATACAGTACACTGAGACATGCATGGTGGCCGTGAGCAAGTAACTTATGCGGTAGAAGAGGAGGAGGATGCAGGAAAACGAACCTCTATCTGTAAATGTAGACAAAGATAAAATAAAATTTATAAATAACCAAAGCAAGACTAAAAAACGAAAAGAAATATTAATTATGCAATGCCTAAATCTACCATATGACAGATTAAAAAACTTAATCTACATTCTCTAGAGAGGCGCAGAGTTAGGGGGGATATGATTGAGGTGTATAAATGGTTTAAAGGGATTAACAAGGGTGATAATAAAGTTTTAAAAATTCATGATCAAACCAGAACTCGTAATGGGTAATGGATTTAAGCTTGATAAATTTAGGTTCAGAAGAGAAATTGGTGAAAATTGGCTTGATAATACCGTAGAGTATTCCTAGTAGGATAATAAATGCCAGGACTTTTTTTTTTATTTTTTTTTTTTAGGATGGGATAGGAGAGGAGGGGAAAAAAGGGAGGGGATTAAGGATATAAGGGAATTGGAGGGAAAAGCACGAAAATTAAATAAAGTAAGAGATAAAAAAGAGAGGGGCAGACCCTCGTGCTAAGTTTTGATCTGGAATTCAGATTCTGAATTGTGATCTCCAGTACCTTAGACACCTTCAAATTTAGATTAGATAGACATATGACAGAGGTAGGGTGGGTGTATATTTAATGTATAATGATGATGATCTTTTCTTATCGTAATCCTCTTTGTACTCGTGGAAGAAGCGTCCGCGGGAGCTTATTTACTTTTTAAAATATATATATATATATATATATATATATATATATATATATATATATATATATATATATATATATATATATATATATATATATATATATATTTATTTTATTTATTTTTTTTTTTTTCGCAAAATTCCAATGTTTTACTATTATTTTTTGGGGGCGTTATTGCAATTTTGCGGATAAAAAAAATCGCGCATAAAAGGAACAAGGTGTATTATTAATATTCCTTGGTTCTAAGCATTATTCTATCTTCTTGACATATCGACCGTGCTGCATGAAATCTAAACGTAAACATAGTCAGCTGAGAGAAAAAGAAAACTATACAAGTCATTACAAAGAAAACGTATATTGGGGAAACTTAAATGAAATATATATATTCTCTATACGCTATTTCCCTGATGATATTATATTGAAAGTTTTTTGGCTATTTGTTCTTAATGCTTTTTTTTCAATTTTCTTCATAATATTCGGTCGCATTAAGCGGTAGAAGAGGAGGAGGCTGCGGTAGAGCGAACCTCTATCGGCAAACGTTTTGTCACACTTCCTTATCAGCTGAGGCACCCTCGCACGCTATTTCCCTGACGATATCATATAAAGAATTTGTTTGCTGTTTGTTCTTAATGCTTATTTTCAATTTTCTACATAATATTCGATCGCATGAAGCAGTAGAAGAAGAGGAGGATGCGGGAGAACGAACCTCTATTGGCAAACGTTTTGTCACACTTCCGTATAAGCTGATGCACCCTCGCACGCTATTTCCCTGACGATATTATATAGAAAATTTGTTTGCTGTTTGTTCTTAATGCTTTTTTTCAATTTTCTTCATAATATTCGATCGCATGAAGCGGTGGAAGAGGAGGAGGACGGGGAGAACGAACCTCTATTGGTAAACGTTTTGTCACACTTCCGTATAAGCTGATGCACCCTCGCACACTATTTCCCTGACGATATTATATCTAAAATTTGTTTGCTGTTTGTTCTTAATCCTTTTTTTCAATTTTCTTCCTAATATTCGATTGCATTAAGCAGTAGAAGAGGAGGAGGATGCGGGAGAACGAACCTCTATCGGCAAACGTTTTGCTACTTCCGTATCAGGTGATGCACCCTCCACGCTATTTCCCTGACGATATTATATTGAAAATGTTTGCTGTTTGTTCTTAATGCTTTTTTTCAATTTTCTTTATAGTATCCGATCGCATTAAGCGGTCGAAGAGGAGAAGGATGGCGGAAAAATGCCTCCTTGGCAGTCGATTGTTTTACTAAAATGAAAATATTTTTTTAGAATATTTTTGCATGGGCGTTATTCGCGAATTTCCTATTTTTTTACTATTATTTTTTAGTGGCATTATTGCAATATCGCGGTTAAAAAAAGGCGGAAGAAACGAACAAGGTGTATATATATATATATATATATGCATTGTTCCTTCCATTATCGCGATGCTTCGGTTCCGGGACCCGGTGCGAGACAGGAAAATCGCAAAGTAGGATCAGCCTATATGTACATAGATATTTTAATTTATTTTTACGTTTACATTGTATAAACCCTCCCTGTACTGTTTACAAACCACCCTTTACTTCATAAATAACCGCATGCAACGTAAAAAAAAAATTTATATGAAAGTGATAGATAAAATTACGGTGAATGAAGTGGTAATTACATGACATACTCATGTATATAGGTATTTTACAATTATTTTTACGTTTAAGTACTGTATAAACCCTCCCTGCACTGTTAAAAAAACACCCTTTACTTTATAAATAATAGCAAGCAACGTAGATTTATATGAAAGTGATAGAAAAACTTAACATGAATGAGGTGATGATGACGTGACATACTCATATCCATAGGTATTTTACAATTATTTTTACATTTACGTACTGTATGAACCCTCCCTGCACTGTTAAAAAAACACCCTTTACTTTATAAATAACAGCATGCAACGTAAATTTATATGAAAGTGATAGGAAAACTTACCGTGAATGAGGGTGATGACGTGACATACTCATGTACATAGGTATTTTACAATTATTTTTACGTTTACGTACTGTATAAACCCTCCCTGCACTGTTAAAAAACACCCTTTACTTTATAAATAACAGCATGCAACGTAAATTTATGTGAAAGTAATAGATAAAATTACGGTGAATGAGGAGGTAATGACATGACATACTCATGTACATAGGTATTTTACAATTATGTTTACATTTACGTACTGTATAAACCCTCCCTGCACTGTTAAAAAAACACCCTTTACTTTATAAATAACAGCATGCAACGTAAATTTATATGAAAGTGATAGATAAAATTACGATGAATGAAGTGGTAATTACATGACATACTCATGTACATAGGTATTTTACAATTATTTTTACGTTTACGTACTGTATAAACCCTCACTGCACTGTTAAAATACACCCTTTACATTATAAATAACAGCATGCAACGTAAATATATATGTATGTGATAGGTAAACTTTGACATGATGCGATGTGTTGCCTCACTTATCGCGGTAGTTCGGTTCGGGACCCGTCGCGAACCCGGAAATCCGCGGAGTAGAGATCAGCCTATATGTACATAGATATTTTAATGTATTTTTACGTTTACACTGTATAAACCCTCCCTGTACTGTTAAAAAAACACCCTTTACATTATAAATAACAGCAAGCAACGTAATTTTTTTATGAAAGTGATAGGAAAACTTACCATGAATGAGGTGATGATGACTTGACATTAATAGGTTCCATATTTAACAATATTTTTTACGTTTGCGTAAAATAGCGGCCGACATCCACAAACTTTTTTCCTTCTTTCAGCATATCTAAGAGTTCCACTTTATCTACAATGGTTAACATTTTCCTTTGCCGCTTAGGCTCACTACAAGAAGCCTTAGAAGATGAAGGATGCTTGGGAGGCATTGCAAAGGTTAAAATATGCGAGTAAAAAAATCACAAGCAAAACATATTAATAATAATAAGCACAACATGAATGGCGCACACGAGTGAGGCGAGACAATGGAAGATGGTGGAAGCCTTTGTCCGAAACGCTGATAGCGGTATCGTATTTTACATGTTGCAATACTGTTAGTATTTATGTTTTTTACTATTTTTTACTGTTATATTATTCTTAGGTTAAGAAATACGTTTTTATTTATCAATAAAATCATGAAACTACTGGAAATATAAATATATATGCTAGCTCACGTAGCTTCGACCCCAATACATTGTACGCTATCGAACACAAGCAAAACGTGAGTTAGACTGAACGAGTCTTTGTCCAAAACGCTGATAGCGGTATCGTATTTTACATGTTGCAATACTGTTAGTATTTATGTTTTTTACTATTTTTTACTGTTTTATTATTCTTAGGCTAATAAATACGTTTTTTTTATCAATAAAATCATGAAACTACTGGAAATATAAATATATATGCTAGCTCACGTAGCTGCGACCCCAATACATTGTACAGTATCGAACACTATTTCGTATGATGCAATACTGTGAGTTATACTGTACGTACGTATATCATCCAGTTATTAGTATAATGTATATTAATTTAAAATTCATCTACTTATTTGATGATTGTACAAAATCTATTATATTTATTCACTGTAATTTGGACCAAATATTCCTTTTGTAAAGATTATACTGTACTTTTCAAAAGAGGTGGTCAATAAACGTATCTATCTATCTATCTACATTTATGTTTTTTACTATTTTTACAGTTTTATTATTCGTAGGCTGGGAAATAATTTTTTTTTATCAATTAGATAATGAAATATGTTTTTTTCAATTAAAAAAAAAGTAATACTGAGAATTTTTTTTTTTTAATATTTTAATATTTTTGCATATACCCATGAAATAAAAAAATAATTTATCCAAAAAAAAAACGCGATAGAGTGAGAAAGCGAACCAGGAAGCGCGAATAACTGGGGTAACACTGTATATCTAAATTTATGTTTTTTACTATTTTTTACTGTTTTATTATTCGTAGGCTGGGAAATAAACTTTTTTTATCAATTAAATAATGAAATTTGTTTTTTTTTTTATAAAAAAAATGAAAATACTGAAAATTTTTATTTTTTCAATATTTTGCATATACCCAAAATATAAAATAATTTGCCAAAAAAAAAAAAAACGTGGTACAGTAAAAACATGAGCCAAGGAATGCGATCCAGCGAAGGATCACTGTATATATATATATATATATATATATATATATATATATATATATATATATATATATATATAGAGTCGAACCTCCAGTTACGAACGCCCCAAACCACGAACAAATCGACCTATGACCTCTTATGAGATGGCAAGTTGCATCCCTCCTCCACTGCCGAGGCCACGTAACTCTCGCTAAGCGGCCTCATCTCACAGCTATATATATATATATATATATATATATATATATATATATATATATATATATATATATATATATATATATATATATATATATATATATATATATATATCATACAGTAATCCCCCCATTATCGCGGTAGTTCGGTTCCAGGACCCGGCGCGAGACAGGAAAACCGCAAAGTAGGATCAGCCTATATGTACATAGATATTTTAATTTATTTTTACGTTTACACTGTATAAGCCCTCCCTGTACTGTTAGCAAACCACCCAACCACACTTTACTTCATAAATAACAGCATGCAACGTAAATTTATATGAAAGTGATAGATAAAATTAGGTGAATGAAGTAGTAATTACATGACATACTCATGTACATAGGTATTTTACAATAATAATTTGCCATAAAAAAAACTGCGATACAGTGAAAACGCGAACCATGAAACATGATAGAGGGATGATCACTGTGTATATATATATATATATATATATATATATATATATATATATATATATATATATATATATATATATATATATATATATATATATATATATATATATATATATATATATATATATATATATATATATATTTTTTTTTTTTTTTTTTTTTTTTTTTTTTTTATGAGCACATATATATGCTAACGAGAAATATAAAATGATATCTGTATATTCCAACTAAAAAGATATTACAACATTACTCATGCCAATTCGGATAGTTTCTCTGCTTTTTCAGCAACAACACTTAGCTGGTAGTCTTATTATTTCTCTCTCTCCTCTAAAGTGGAAGGGGAAGGTTTCTGAAAATCACTCCCAAACAGTATATGACACCTAACTGCTTTGCATGTTTGTTGAATTTAATCATACAGTGTTCCTTCAGTTATCGCAAAGGTTCGGTTCCGGGACCCGGCACTAGACAGGAAAATCGCGGAGTAGGATTAGCCTATATATACATAGATATTTTAATTTATTTTTACGTTTACACCGTATAAACTGTATAAACCCTCCCTGTACTGTTAACATACCACCCTTTACTTCATAAATAACAGCATGCAAGCGTAAATTTATATGACATACTCATGTACATAGGTATTTTACAATTATTTTTATGTTTACTGTATAAACCCTCCCTGCACTGTTAAAAAACCACCCTTTACTTTATAAATAACAGCATGCAACATAAATTTATTTGTACGTGATAGGTAAACTTATCTTATCTGTTATAGTTATCATTTTCCTTTGCCGCTTAGGCTTACTACAAGAAGCCTTAGCAGATGAAGGATGCTTGGGAGGCATTACAAAGGTTAAAATATGCGAGTAAAAAAATCACAAGCAAAACGTATTAATAATCACAACGTGAACGGCGCACACATGAGTTAGACTGAACGAGTGAGGCGAGACAATGGAAGATAGTGGAAGCCTTTGTCCGAAATGCTGATAGCGGTATCGTATTTTACATGTTGCAATGCTGTTAGTATTTATGCTTTTTACTATTTTTTACTGTTTTTTTTTATTCTTAGGCTAAAAAATAAGTTTTTTTATCAATAAAATCATGAAACTACTGGAAATTTTAATATATATGCTAGCTCACTTAGGTGCGACCCCAATACATTGTACGCTATCGGACACTATCTCACATAGTTGCGAGCCTTTGTCCGAAACGCTGATACCAGTATCGTAGTTTACATGTTGCACTGTTGTTAGTATTTATGTTTTTTACTATTTTTTACTGTTTTATTATTCTTAGGCTAAGAAATACGTTTTTTTATCAATAAAATCATGAAACTACTGGAAATTTTAATATATATGCTAGCTCACTCAGGTGCGACCCCAATACATTGTACGCTATCGGACACTATCTCACGTAGTTGCGAGCCTTTGTCCGAAACGCTGATACCAGTATCGTATTTTACATGTTGCACTGTTGTTAGTATTTATGTTTTTTACTATTTTTTACTGTTTTATTATTCTTAGGCTAAGAAATACGTTTTTTTATCAATAAAATCATGAAACTACTGAAAATATAAATATATATGCTAGCTCACGTAGCTTCGACCCCTATACATTGTACGCTATCAGATACTATTTCAAATGATGCAATACTGTGAGTTATACTGTATATCTAAATTTATGTTTTTTACTATTTTTTACTGTTTTATTATTCGTAGGCTGAGAAATAATTTTTTTTTATCAATTAGATAATGGAATATGTTTTTTTCAATAAAAAAAAATGAAAATACTGAAAATTTTTATTTTTTTAATATTTTAATATTTTTGCATATACACAAAAAAAAAAAAAGAATTTAAAAAACTCGCAGTACAGTGAAAACGCAAGCCAAGAAATGCGATCCAGCGAAGGACACTGTATTTAGTGATAACCACTAATATGTTCTTGTTTGAACGAACAAATTCGATTATACACTTACGATATGCTTCCCAATTCCCTCCACCAGACACGCACCCGATCTTGTGGAGGAATATGACCCTTTCAATTTTAAATTTATTAAGCTCATTTGCTAATTTTCCTAAGCATTTTCTGAACTTATTAAGACGGGTTTCTGTCTTATCCATCTTACAGTTTACTAAGTAACCTTCGTCAGTAAGTGGCGAATTTTTTAAATGAGTAGAATCAATACCTCCTATTTTAAACTGAGAAAAAAGTTTACAATGACAGGATCTTTTTAATCTTTGGGGGTGGGGACACCTTTATTTCACCTAATGTGTCTCTACACTTTACATGGGCCTAGTTATCATAAATCCCTGGACCGCACTTTGAATAGACATCACTATAAGGATATCGGAAATACAGTATTTTGCCACAGAATTTTTTCTAGGTTTATTAGCAATGCAGTTTGCTATTTATGCAATCACCGATTTAGGATTCTCTCCAGCAGTATTGAGAATGGAACTGTGACACTCATAAATATCGCCCATGCTGACTAAGGGGAGAGGAGAAAGAGAGATTTCTAGACTTACCAAATGTAGCGAGTCTACTAATCGCCAAGACTGATTTTGCTCACTGTACTGTACGCCTTCACACTCCTTCCAGAGATATAATCCACCCAAAAACCATTAACCCCCACCCTCCAGACTAAATGGGAGATATTACTATTTAACCTAACACCAACCTTTTATACATAAGAGTGTATACTTATCTTACATCTAGAATGGTATAGATTTGGCTTCTTAACCAAAATAGAAGAAAAAAGTAAGTTAAGTGTAATTTATTGTAAATAATGTAAGCAATATTACTAATAAATAATGTAATATTTTTATAATAATATTGTCAAGCTTAGTAATGATTAAATGTAATGTTTTATCTACAGGAAGAAAATGTAATGAAGTTCTAATTTTACACAAAAGGAGAAAACATGATGTGGAAATTGAGATAAAAGGTTCAATTCATTGATGTGATGGGCGCACATTGAAAGCCATAAATCCTCCTATACTTGGGGATGATACAACGAACGATATTAGAAGTGATATTGGCATCGTGAAAATAGCTTTCTGTCCTGTTTGCAGAGAGATTAAAGCATCAAAACATGTGTGTTATGCTCTCACATTGAAAAAACTGGGAATTGACTAAAAGAGTAAGCAACAAGGGGAAGTGGTGAAAATAGTCATTAACAAGGTGGGAGTAATTTTTAGAAAAGCAACATAAGTGCTTTCCAAGGTTGTTTTATACAACCAACTCTTACTTTTAATAATATAATTTGTGATCCTTCATTAGTTTTGTGTACTTATAAACAAAATTTTTTAAGCAAAATAAGAACTAAAACAAACTAGACAGCCTAAAGCGTATAGGAAAATTTACGGGAATTTGTTGCTAATTACAGAGAAACAGGTGCTCAGTAGTGAAAAAACTCAAGAAGAACAGACATTTATATTCAGTCAAAGAGGGAACTATTGAAAACTTGGATGAAATTTATGAGTGCTGGGATGAACACTTGCATACTCATTTACCTGAAGCTTTTCAAAATCTGTCCAGTTCAGGTCAACTAGTTAGAGCAGTGGTTCCAAATCTGTGGTCCGCAGAGGTAGTACTTGGGGTCCGTGAACTGAATTGAAATTTTCACATATATATATATATATATATATATATATATATATATATATATATATATATATATATATATATATATATATATATATATATATATATATATATATATATATATATATATATATATATATATATATATATATATATATATATATATATATATATATATATATATATATATATATATATATATATATATATATATATATGTGTAAGTGAATAAGCATATTAAAAGAAAAAATAATAATGCAGTTATACAAAGGCAACGTAACGTACCCATGCTCTCATAATTATGGCAATATTAAAAATAAACGTTTCCTGATTATATAATTTATTTATTCTTTTCTTTCTCTCTTTAGTTTTTTATGCATTTAACACTGTACATGAAAGTGACATGTCGGATGTCAGGCAATCACGGTATGGTAGGACCGAAGCATTTAAACGTGTGAGATTACCAACCTGTCATGTGTTGAACACGTACAGTTGGACCGTGGCATGCGAGCTCAGTCTGAGCTGAAATTTTGAACACTGATTGCTGCAACTTCGCTCTTCCTTCACCGTCTAAACGTTCTGAACCGACAGTTGCATCCAAACGTTAACGCAACTTGAGCAGTCCGTAGTCAGTGCGTCTGTGTTTGATTCCAGAACCTTAATATTTAGTTGTATTAACTACATCAGTGACTATTTATTGTAAATATCTGATCGTATGATGGATCGGTGGTTAAAAACCGGAAACATGTTAAAACGAGACAGTAGTGACATAGAAGGTGAATGTGCGACAAGCTCAAGTGAAAAGACACTGACTCATCAGTCGAAACGCAAAAACCGTAAATACTGTGATGAATACATATCCTTTGGATTTATATGTAGAGGCAGTGAAGGTGAACAAAAACCACAATGTGTTCTCTGTTATGAAATATTGTCCAATGAAAGTATGAAGCCAGCCAAACTTCGCCGGCATTTTGAAACTAAGCATAAAGAGCATACTAACAAACCTGTTGAATATTTTCAAAGAAGATGGGATGAACTGCTTTCAAGACAGAATATTATAGAAAAAATAGCAACCGGGGGTGATAATAAGAATGCTGTGTGTGCTTCGTATGATGTTTCTCTTTTAATAGCAAAGAGTGGAAAACCACTCACAGTAGCAGAGGAACTAATTCTGCCTGCTCCCAAAGAAATGGCCTCTAGGATGCATGAAGACAAAGTATCAAAGAGTTTTGATCTCATTTCATTGTCAAACACCACTGTCAAGCAACGAATAGGAGACATGTCCGACAGTGTTAAAAATCAACTAGTAAAGAGAGTGCTTAAAAGTCCGTATAATTCTTTACAATTAGATGAAAGTACAGATGTTGCTAACAGTGCTGATTTACTTGCATTCATACGATATGAATTTGACGGTACAATTAAGGAAGATATTCTCTTTTGCCAGTCATTGCCAACACACACAACTGTTGAGTCTATTTTTAATAGTTTGAATGATTTTATAATAGCTAATGAAATTGGATGGTCAAATTGTGTAGGAGTCAGTACTGATGGGGCTCCCGCAATGTCGGGAAAGTACAAAGGAATCAACGCAAAAATCCAAGCTATAATACCAAATGTCAAGTGGACTCATTGCTGCATACATAGAGAATCGTTGGCATCAAAGAAAATGCCAGAAAAATTGAACACGACTCTAGATGAAGTAGTGAAAGTAGTTAACTTCATAAAAGCTCAGCCCTTAAATTCTCGTATTTTTAGTGTTCTTTGTGAGGAGATGGGCAGCGCTCATGAACAACTGCTCTTGCATTCTCAAGTGCAGTGGCTGTCCCGCGGTAAAGTACTTACCCTCATATTTGAGTTGCGTGATGAAATAAGACTATTTCTTCATGATAAATCATTTCATGGGAGAGAATGGTTTAATAACTTTTCGTGGCTAGCTATTGTGGCATACATGTCTGACATCTTTACTTATTTGAATGACCTAAATTTGAGCCTACAAGGGAGATCCGTAACTATTTTTAAAGTTGAAGATAAAGTGGAAGCCATGATCAAGAAATTAGAATTGTGGTCTGAACGTCTGCATAGTGGTGTGTTTGAATCCTTTCCAACACTTTATGACTTTCTTGGAACTTCTGAAGAAATAAGAAGCCTTTTTATTCAGCATGTGCAAGGTTTAATGATCAGTTTTAGGGATTATTTTCCTCCTCATGATGGTAATAACAAGTGGATTAGGGATCCTTTTCATGTAAATGTAAAAGATGTAAAAGAATTAACAGCAAAAGAAGAAAATAGTCTTGTTGAACTTTCATGTGACACTTCACTAAGATCACATTTCAGCCGTTACAATTTATCATACTTTTGGTTACTATTGAAAAATGAGTACCCAGAACTGGCAACCAAGGTCCTGAAATATCTAATGCCATTCCCTACTATGTATTTATGCGAGCAGGCTTTCTCACAGCTCATTTGCATAAAATCAAAATACAGAAATAGGATGAATGTGGAACCTGATCTTCGCTTAAAACTGTCTGCCATTGAACCTGAAATTGAAAACATAGTAGCAGCAAAACAGCATCACCCATCTCATTAATGAGATTAAGATAAAGTTTTTTTTTTCTGCTCTGTTCTGTTCTGTATTTCGTTCTTTATATTTTTTTATATTTTCCCATTTTTTTTATTTACATATGTCTTTCTGCAGAAATTAATCTAGTTTTCTGATAAGAGGAGTTTGTTGCTAGTTTATTAAAGCAGCATGTTAAGTTGACAGATGTTTCAATATCCTGGGGTCCGGGGAAAAAATCATTTAAATAAAAGGGGTCCTTGGTAGTGAAAAGTTTGGGAACCACTGAGTTAGAGGATGGCTTGAAATCAATTTCTTAATTTGCAAGAAAGCTAAATTGAACACACCCAGAACTTCATTCATTCATACCCGAAATATCTAAGATGCAAAAACACTATTTTTAACCCTTCTGATGCAATGAATTCGTGTCTTATTCAGTCCTTAGCTGCATATGTAATTTTTGAAAGAAACAAGACTGAGCAAAGAATAACTAACACTCACAATTTGAGACGTTATCTTAATAATTTGGTGAACTGCAGAAAATTTAATTCATGGGGTGACTTAGAATTTCCTTTGCAATGGGATCATATACCAGTATTGGAAAATTTGAAATAGAATGTCAGTTTTTGTATACAAGATAAGTAATAAAGAGAAGAAGAATTTAGATATTCTATTAGCATCGTTTATAAAGTTACAACAAAATATAAACAATTTTTTACCATTATTAATGGTTAATAATATGCTTCACTTTTTTTTAGTAAAAGATTTTAATTAGTTTATGTCAAAATTTTGTAGAAGCAATTTAAATCTCGGTGTAAGGAAACCTCAATTCTGCAGAAACTGTTTATTATCGTTTAAAGACTCTACCTCTCATTCATGCCATGAAGAACAGTTCAAAATTTCCTAAGCAGTTCGTTTTCACAATCACACTGAAAAACTAATATTTCAAACTTTCAGAGAGCTCACTAATATACTTATGTTGACTATTTTGACTGAAGCTCTCTTAAAACCTCGAAATCAAAATGATCGTGTAAAAGGTATTCATCATGCCATCGCAAGCTGCTTAATCATATGCGACTATGAGGGTAGTGTCTAAATGTATTCACTAGAAAAAATGCACTGGATGAATTTATTTCCAAAATATTTCAAGACTGGTTAAGAATAAAAGAAGAGTGGGTTATATACCTACTTGACATGAACGATGAAGAGGAAAATGATTTTCAAATGAAAATTAATTGTGTTCAATGTTGTAACTATTTTAAAGAAGCAAGGGACAAAACAAAGCATCATAACCAAATGAAACCTACTTCAAATTACATTGGTGCCTTCTGCACCCAGTGCAGTCTTGCAGCTAGAGATACTTCCCATTATTGACCCTTGTTTGCACATAATGAAAATTATTGAGTTTACTCTAATTCTTAAAGAGCTTAAATCCCGTCATAATATTGAAGTAACAATGAAAGATGGTCCGAAATATTTTAAAGTTGTAGTTGATAAGGAAATTTTTTTTCTTGATTCATTACAGTTTATGCATGGATTACTGGATACTGTATATTGATTAAAAACTTTTTAAAAGATAACAATAAACCAAAATGAGTGGAATATTTATTAAGAGGAATCCAGAAGGATGAGCATAGAAATGAACTTATTAAAAGGAAAGAGGCCATGTGCTATGATTATTTGGATGATATATCTAAATTAAATGAGGAAGGATATCCTCCATAAGAAGCTTTTTCAACAAACTTTTAAGGCTGAGCCGCTGTCAGAAGAGGACTATCAAAGAGCTGTTCGAGTTTTTGAAATAGCCAAGTGTAGATACTTGTGTGACTACTTATTATTGTACTTGAAATTACATGTTGGATTTTTAACCGATTGTTTTGAAAACTGGAGTACAATTTTATTTGATAAGTATGGCTTAGACATTTGTCATTATGTTTCTTTACAATCATTTAACGATATCTACCTGAAACAGTCAGGGTTTGAAATTGATCATATCTACGACCATCACATATAAGACCAGTTTTGAAGTAATGTCAGAGGGGGATATGCTGCTTCTCACTGTCAATAATTTACATTCAATAATCTTCAAATAAACTCCAAGATATCAAAAATGGAGAAGTAAGTTCGGAAGCTGTCTATTTAGATTTTAATTCTCTATACTCGAGCTGTATGGTCGAATCTCTCCCGCCTGGTGGTGTAAGATTATTAAATGAAGTTGAGCAAGAAGAGTTTTTACAGAATAAACTGATGTCTCATGACTGTGATTACCTAATTGTGTTTACGGGAAATAGCCCAAAGCTCGTATCTTCCCGTCTCCTGATCAGTTCCATTTTATACTTAGTGATACTTATCATACCTGTCCTTAAAACTATGGATTGAGATAGCATTAACTACCTCCTCGCTTAGCCAATTCCAATTATCAACTACTCTTACACTGAAAAAGTATTTCCTTACATCCTGCAAAGAAGTTTTCTTACGAAGCTTCAAACTATGACCTCTAGTTCTAGAGCCAGCCATATCAAAATATCGATCCCTATCCACTCTATCATAACCATGAAGGAATTTAAAGACTGTCACCATATCCCCCCTCACTCTTCTAGCTTCGAGTGATGGTAAGTCTAATTCCCTCAGCCTCTCATCATAACTGAGATTGCGTATTTCTGGCACCAGTTTCGTGGCATGTCTTTGAACTTTTTCAAGCTTAGCTATGTGCTTTTTCAAGTGCGGATTCCAAAAGGGGGCTGCATATTCGAGTTTTGGCCTCACATAGGTTACATAAATATTTCTGAACATTTCCTTGTCCATGTGCCTGAAGGCTACCCTTACATTTGATAAGAATGCATATGCTGCCCTTACTATGCCATTTATATGTATTTCTGGAGACAAATCTGCCAGTATGTTTACTCCTAGATCTCTCTCATTTTCTGTCTCTTGAAGTTGTACTCCAGCCACCGAGTAGTCAAGCTTGGGCCTTCTTGCACTTGTACCCATTCTCATTACCTTACATTTTGAAGTATTGAATTTCATTAGCCACTTTTCTGACCATTCATGCAGATTATTTAGATCCTCCTGAAGTTCTCTACCATTGTTCTCGTTTTTTACTTTCTTCACAATCTTTGCATCATCTGCATACATATTCATGAATGAATTTACAGACTCTGGTAAGTCATTTACATATACAAGGAACAAAAGTGGCCCTAAAACTGAACCCTGTGGAACTCCACTACTAACTCTTCTCCATTCAGACACTGAGTGTCTTACTCTAACCCTCTGTTCCCTTCCTTCTAAGTAAGTTTTTATCCATTCCAAAACATTTCCACCTATTCTAGCCATTGATTGCAGCTTCCTAATAAGTCTCCCATGTGGAACAGTGTCAAACGCTTTCTGGAAGTCTAGGAATATGCAATCTGCCCAGCCCTCTCTTTCCTGTAAGATTTGGCTTACCTCATCATAAAATTCTAATAAGTTTGTTACTGTTGATCTACCTTCTCTGAAGCCATGTTGCCGCACTGACAAAAAGTTGAAGGATTCCAAGTGAAGAGAGATATGTTTCCTTAGTAGTTTCTCCATAACTTTGCAAACTATGCTGGTCAAGGAAACTGGTCTATAGTTCAGAGCCGTATCCCTCCTTCCCTTTTTGAAGATAGGTATCACATTTGCTTGTTTCCAGCATCTTGGAATCTCCCCCGACTCCAGTGACTCCTTAAATATGATACTTAGTGCCACTGATATTGTATTTGCGCATTTTTTAAGCACATGAGGGGATATGTCATCAGGACCTGTAGCTTTATGAACATCTAAATCCATCAGCGCTTTGCATACCTCTGTGGCTGTAAGGTTGATGTTCTCTAATACCGGCCCTTGAGCTTCTATCACTGCAATCTGAACGAGTGAACTATATTCTACTTATAGATAGTAAATCTTTCAAAAGATGTCATTGATGCTACTTATGACATACCTTTACGTATGACACACAAGTTAATTGCAGAAGAAGATTTGTCTCCTTACTGTCAAAATGTGTTAGAAGTAGATGGGTAGTGTTATATAAATCAAATAAAAAGTTCATAGCAACTCATTTTCCAAAGAAAAACTATTTAATCTCCTTGAATTTGCTTCAGCTATTTTTAAGACTGGGAATGGAATTAGAGAGGAGTCGTTGCATATTTGAATTAAAACAAACCCCATATAATAAATAATTCATAAGAAATAACAGAAAATCGAGACTTGAAGCTAACTCACAAATTGAAAAGGCTGCATACAAAGAAATGTCAAATTCCGTGTTTGGAAAGTGTCTCCTTAATGTTTTGAAATACGATAGATCATCAAAATTAGTAACCTTAAAGGAAGACTTTTTAAAGGTAGTGGCAAATCCTAGATTGTGTGAGATAACCTATTTATCAAAAAATAAGAGTCATATGCACAAGTAATTTAAAGTCAGTTTCAGTCAGTTTTCTTCATATGTAAGTATTATGGTTCTTGAAAAAGCCAAGTTTAAACTATACAACTTTTATTATGATGTTTGATATACAGTATACTGATGCCGATTCTGTTCTTTTTGAACTAATATGTAGACATGTGCATGAGAAATTTTCAAGACCTTCAATGAACAACTACATAGACTTTTCTAATTTTGCAAATGACCATCATTTATTTAATAATAGTAGAAAAGGAGAACTTGGTCTTCTTAAAAGTGAGGATGCACACAAAAGAATTATTTCGGTCATTGCTTTGAAGCCGAGAATGTATATTATAAAATTAGAGGAAGCTGAAAGTAAATCTAGAGGTAAAGGAATACCCAAACGTGAACAAATCAAAATAACATTCGAGGATTACAATAATATCTTACAAAGACATATAATAAAACGAGTTGTTATTAGATGTATTCAGAATATAAAGGGTCAAATGTGTTCAACAAACTCTGTGAAGAAAATTTTAATGACTTTTGATGACAAAAGATACCGCATCTCAGGTCATTATAAATTACCCTTCCTCGTCAGATTACATCTGTTTTACATCCGCCCCTATGTTCAACTTCTCAAAACAGACGCAAATGATCCCACAGACTGTGGGAATATGTTTAGAGACAGAATGAAAAAAGAAAGATTGTACTCTCCTTTGTGAAAAGAGATACCCTTAATGGCCATCACTATTAACTGACTCTGTGGTAATTATCACTCATGCATCATTTGTACAGGTTTAGTAAAACCGAATATCTGTTGACCATTTGATTCTAGGGGAATCTCTACAAAAACTAATACACAAGTTCTTCATTATGGATAAGTGAGACAGTGATAAACATCTCCCCATGCTAATTTTCCCGCAAGCATCAATTGTACAGGTCTTAGTAAAAGTGGATATCCACCCCTGTTTGATGACATCTGCCCCCATCTCTACAAATTGTCCTTTGAATGGTCATCGAGAGTAATTGACTCCTGTAGATCATTAATCTAATTGATTCATAGCTGTACATAAGAACTAGTAAGAAAGTGGTAGGGATTGCCGGAAATGAAAAAGCTGATATAGAGGTGAAAAGTGGTTCGAGGTCTTTTACCAGCGAGGAGGGCTTGAAACTATGGATATGTACTACCTTATTCGGGAGGCAATATTTAACTGATGGCAAGAAGTTGGGACTCCCCGGAAAATAATAACAATAAACTCAGAGAAATTAAAGAGACAGTTCATAGGGGAGACCTCCTATCATCGAAAGAGTAAAGTAGAAGAAGCATAGCAAGTACGCATTGGGCACACTGACCTTACCCATGCATATCTGATGGCTGGAGAACATATTGGACCAGTATGTGAAAGATACAATGCTCTATAACAGTTAAACGTGTCTTGATAAACTGTAGAAAATACAGTACTACCAATCGTAAGTGCTTTGGTACAAAAAATTTAAATCTATCTCATATGCTTGCAGATTCAGATGTGTTTTCTTTTAATAAGATTATTGACTTTAGGTAAATGCGACCTTTTATTCAAAATATAGGTGACTAACTAAAACCAAACCCCATTTGGGCCTTTATTTGCTTCCCTCTCCAACTTATTTTCCTTTCTTGGGGAAGAATGTCCTCAGGGTGATGATCCCTGTCGTCTCTTTGTTTCAATTTAATGCAAGAATGTACATGTAGCATTCAAAATAGTTACTCCATCAAACATCATTTTTTATTTTTCAACCTTCATAATGGATAAGTGTTTTAGTGATGAACAACATCTTGATATATTTATATATCCCTCCTGCATCATTTGTGCAGGTTTCAATAACAGTGGGGAAACAACCCTCGTTACACGCCCTGTTAAAAGTACCATTCCAAATTTAGTCACATTACCATCTCTGATGCAAATTGAAATCCTTTTGAAAACAACAAAGACATCAAAGAAAAACTTTATCATGATATTATAAATCTAATGGAAGATGTGACTCACTATGGAAGATAAAAGCCCGTGTTTTATATATTTTAGATAATTTATTTATAATAGTCATTGACTGTCCTACAGTTGTTGTGTTTTTAATAAGGATCAACATGATAACATGAGCGTAATTTTGATTACACAATTTATTTCGTCAAGGGATGTATGCTCAAGATAATTTAAATTCCTCCCATTTTTTATTATCTAGAATGAGAGATATGAACCAAATTGAAACTGGCATGACAGATATATGGAAAAGGAGATAAACCAAAAAATTTCTTAGAGTTCTATAAGCAATGTGTTTTGCAATCTCCTTTTACGTGTTTGTTGGTTGATTTAAGTTTAGATACTCCCACAGAACTGATGTTACTTACATTCAATGATTGTAGGAGAGTCAGATTACGAGGTGGCTATCTATTATGAGCACGATAACAGCTACCAAAAATTTGGTACTGAATGATATATATCAAAATTGTACACATCCGGGAAGCTTAGGTGGTATACAAAAATTATATTCCCCTTGCCAGGAAAGTTTGAGGAGATATTAAATTTCAAGATGTGGAATAGTTCCTGAGAGGTAAAGATTCCTACACTTCACAAAAAAAAAACAAAGAAATTTAATCGACGAAAAAATTGTAGCTCCTTAACTAAAATTTATAGTATCGTCGATTTAGCTGATGTTAGAAATCTTTCAAAATATGATACAAGAATTGAATGTCTTAATAATTATTGGCAGATATTCTAGATATTTAAAAGTTGGTCCTCCGCAAAAGAAAAATTATCCCTCACATTTAAAAGAGATGAAAGAGTTGTTTAATTTGCAGTGATTTAAAGGGGTTGCGAGAATTTTTGTAGATTAGGGAGGAGAATTTTACAATATTATATTATTGAATTTTCTGGTAAAAAAAAGGTGTTACGTTATACAGTGCAAGTTCCATAGAAATTAAAGAAAATCTAGCAGAAAGGGTAATTAAAACGTTAAAATCTAAAATACATGAATATCTTGGTAATGAAAATACCCGCAGGTGCATACACGTTTCACCAAAATTGGTAGAGTTACAACATTTTTGCATATAGAGGGTTGGGAAATAATTTAATCCCACAAAAAGTTCACATTTTGTCTAACATTGATGATAGAAAAAAAAACAACACTGGCACAGAATGTATAAAAAGAAGATACATATGAGACAAAAGCTCAGTTCTGTTCTTGAAGTGAATGAGATAGTTCGTCTATCAGATAATTTAAGAATTACTAAATTTCATGTAGATTACAAAATTCAAAACACGTTAGAAATTTTTTTGAGTAAAAAAGGTTGATAAGAGTCAGTGCCCCTTCCTTTATCATTTGGAACATCTGAGTGGGGAACTTATAAAGGAAGGTTTTATGCTCAAGAACTTACTTTGACAGAATTACCCAAATATTCCCCAATAGTATCTTTGGTGAAAAACAAAGTGCGCGGTTGAATACATTCGTCGTTCGATTGATTGGTTGGCCAGAAAAATTCATTTCATATGTGTCAAAGAAAGGTGTAAAATATAAATAAGATATGAAAAAATTACTTATTGAAATGAGTAAAGAACTTATTTTTAAACAGTTTACCGAAAAGAAGGAGAAAGAAATTCATAGCTTTACTGAAAAACCGGCTGATTGTATTTCAGAGATTTTAAATAAGTTTTTGAAGAAAAACTTGACAGATGACAATGCTGTCTTTCGGAAAGTTTTAAAAATATAAAAAAGATATCAGAAATATAGCTCTTGTAAATGGAGCAATATCTCACCATAAAACAATGGCTTTATTCATCATCAAAATCACACCATTATCAACAATCTCCAAGCAAAAGAAATAACAATTACATTAATATCTAATGTAACATACAAAACATAATAATATAGTATATATAATAAGAACATAATAGTAATAGAGAATATAACTATACAACATTCTTCCTGGCCATATAATCTTACCAGCCGTAGCATTGGGAGCATATCTTTCCTGTTGGGAACGAGGATGTGAATTTTGTGCCGAACTAGACTGCTCAGAGGGCTGATCTCTTTGAGATACTGAGGCTGAGTCCTCCAGAGAGGGTAAAGGTGAAGACTCTGTTCTAGATTGATCATGCTCCCCTCCAATGACTTGCTCAAGTTCAGATACTTGAAGTTTAGGTTCAGATGCTTGAATATAAGGTCCCTTTACTTCAGTAGTTGGACACGGAGCCAAGTCCCGTAGAGATACAGTTGAGTCGCGACCATCACTATGACTAACATGTGCATATGTTGGATATGCATGGATTAACTCCACTTCTTTAACAATGAGATCATTCTTTGAACGCCTCACTAAATGACGCAAAAACACTGGGCCTGGATTCAACAACCAAGAAGGAAGAGAAACCACCATAGATGAACGTCGTGGAAATGCAAAAAAACTCTCATGAGGGGTCGAGTTTGTAGCTGTTGATAGAGTTGATCTAATACAGTGCAGAGCCTGAGGCAGCACCACCTCCTAGCGTGATTCAGGGAGATTGTGGGACCTCAGAGCCAGACAGATCGCTTTCCAAATAATCCCTTTGTATATTTCAATCTGTGCATTCCCCTCAGGGTGATAAGGGGTAGTTTTGCTTGTGGCAACATTATGCAGGAAAAGATATTCCTGCATTTCTCGAGATATGAGACTTAAGCCTCTGTCAGAGTGAATAAAATTTGCAGCACCACAGAAAAAATTGCTTACAACCATGGTCCTGGATTTAACAACCAAGAAGGAAGAGAAGCCACTGTAGATGAATGTCGTGGAAGTGCAAAAAAAAACTCTTATGAGGGGTCGAGTTTGTAGTTGTTGATAGAAGTGATGTAATACATTGCAGAGTCTGAAGCAGCAGCACCTCCTAGTGTGATTCAGGGAGATTGAGGGACCTCAGAGCCAGACAGATTACTTTCAAAATAATCCCGTTGTATCTTTCAACCTGTGCATCCCCTCAGGGTGATAAGGGGTAGTCTTGCTTGTGGCAACATTATGCAGGAAAAGATATTCCTGCACTTCTCGAGATAAGAGACTTAAACCTCTGTCAGAGTGAATAAAATTTGGAGCACAGAAAAAATTTCTTCCAGACATTGAATTCCAGTCTTGGAAGATGTATCCTTACAAGGTATTGCAAATGGAAACCGTGAAAACTTATCCACTGCAACAAACAGATACTTGTTGTTTTCCCGTGAAGGTAAAGGCCCTTTAAGATCAATGCTTACATGTTCTAATGCCTGTGTAGCTTTAATGAGCTCCCAAGAGATATAGATGCAAACTATGGTTTAAGTTCACCACTTGCACGACTACTTCTGTTGAGAATGCCAAGTTCTTCAATCGTACACAATGAAGAAGGCGAGTAACACCTGAATGGCATAAATCATCATGTAATTTTTTGAGAGATGGTGAAAAACTGGCACTACAGCAGGAACGACTTAAAGTATCAGCAACAACATTGTAGCGTCCCGGACGGTAACAAATATCATAAAAAAAATTGGCCAACTCTAAATGCTAGCCTTGGATTTTATCAATTTTAATCTTTGATCGCTTACGATTGTCCAGCATAATTGCAACTGATCTCTGGTCTGTCACGATGGTAAAATATTGACCAGACAAAAAATTTTACCATTTTCTTACAGCCTTAATAACTGCCATAGCTTCTATTTCAACCACTGGATAATGTAATTCATGCTCATTCAACGTTCAAGACATGAACGCTACTG
Source organism: Halocaridina rubra (assembly GCA_037179515.1). NCBI lineage: Eukaryota > Metazoa > Arthropoda > Malacostraca > Decapoda > Atyidae > Halocaridina > Halocaridina rubra. The sequence continues at coordinate 51,799 of JAXCGZ010008084.1, forward strand.
GTCGTCCCGACCAGGGGAATTAGTTCAATGTGAATGTGTTCAGTGTCAAACAGAACTTGCTAAAGATGAAGAGACACTCGTTGCTGCTTATTTAGAAAGATGTCATCTCATACTAACGGAAAGATATGGAAGATATGATAGGAAATATGAAGAATACGTCGAGGATAAGCCCCTTAAAAGGGATTCTGAAGATGAAGATATAGAACATTACAATCTAGCTGAAACAGTAAATGAGATTAGCTTAGCTGTCCTAGAATGAATTCGTAGTTTAGGAACTATGAAGAGTACTAGAGCTTCCAGTTCCGAGAATTCAAACCTCCCCAGTGGATAACTGACTGCACCTAGACTTTCTGAAATAAAAACACCACAGTTCTCTGGAAACTATGATGAATGGAACGAGTTTTAGAATAACTTTGATAATGCCCTTAAATGAGATGCTAAAGACACTATAAAGGGATATCCTGTTGCTAGTGAGACTTATGATGAATGGATTCAACAGCTGCAAGCTGTTTATGCCAGTAAAAACAGGAATATACAATATTTAATGAGGAATTTGGTCAAATTATCCACACCCTCTTCTAATTAGTCATCACTTTTTAAATTCAAGCAGGAAGTAGAAGCCATTACTCGAAGTCTGCAAAATTATAGACATAAAGAACACTGGGTGTTTTCAAAACTCGTGATCATGAAATTACCAGATGTAAAGAACTGGATTAGCATGAAAACTGACACAAAATAGCCTACATTTTAAACCCTCTTGAAGGAACCAGGAAAATATGTATATCATATAAAGGCAACAACACTATAGGTATCACATAGGAAGAACTCAAACCTCCCAGAGAGATGATATCCAATCCTATAAAGAAGACGTGGGTAGTTTTATGTCCTGCTTCAAAAGCAGTAAATAGTAAATCAGAATGTGTATTCTGTGTTTGGCAAGGTTATAAGTCTGAGCAGTGTAATAAACTAGTTAGCATAAATGAACGCAAAGAGAAATGGAGAGACATCAACAAATATATGAAATGTACTCAGTCCGGGCATTATGCAAATAAATGTTACACTAAGATAAACTATAACTAGTGTAAGGAAAATGATCATTATGCAGCTTTGTCTTAAAAACAAGGCTCAAAGTTTCTGAATGAATAGTCGGGAAATGGTTCAAAATTAATAGATGAGTTAAATGATGAGCAAGAAAATTCTGACTCGGATTATGAAAAATTTTGGTGTGATGACTATGTATGCAGTACAAAGGCAAATGGTGAAGCCAAGTTTACATTCATGTGCTTTGCCTACAGCGAGTGGAAAAATAAGCAATTCAATGGGAAGTCTCTAGGTAAACACCAGGTTACTCTTTGATACAGGTTCCCAGTGTTCCTTTATAACTAGGGAATTAGCTGAAAGGCTTAAATTAAGCCCAGTAAATGAAATGTCTCTTTGGTATTGATGCCATTCGTTCTAAAACGAAGAAAGGAAGTTTTCCTGTGTAAATGTAGTTATTATATTGGGGAAAAGAAGAGGCTGAGTTAAATTAATCGTAGTTGATGATACGGTAATTATCATTCACACTTCAGGAATAGCAGAAGCTGCAAATGTGTTAAAAAATCTAATGGTCACAAGTTGGCTGATGAAGATATTGATAGTGATGTACTTGAGAACATTGGCATTGTTATTGGTGCCCTACAACTTAGCCCGTTTGTTAGTGGTATTAACTAATGGGATGTCTACAATTTGATGGAAACACCATGTGGTGTCATTTTGTGTGGCCATATTCCTCGTGATACTCAACATGAGTCCAGCAATGTGCAAAAACCAAATTGTTATGCAAGTAGGAACTCAATAATTGTCTGCTTCTACTCAAGAGTTCATCGAAGAGGCCATGGAGCATGTTAATAAGTTGATGATTGAAGAGGCCGGAGAGCCTGTTAATAAGTTTTGGGAGCCAGAGAATACTGGAGTAAATAATTAAAAAGTGAGTTATGGAGATAAAACTACACTTGGAAGTTTTACAGATTCTGTTCCCTGGAAGTCTATCCACACTCCTCTCCCACACAATTTTCAGAGTGCCTTTGGACAAATGAAGAATCTGGTAGGACGGGTGGAGGAGATATTGGATAATTTCCATGTAGATAATTTGTTGTATGCTTGTACAAGTGAAGAGAGGCAGGTTGATATATTCAATACTGCAGATGTAAAGTTGGCAAAGGCCAGAATATTGCTGCAAGCATGGAACTCCAACAATACAAGACTTCAAAGGTACTGGATCAGTGCTTTTCTGAAAAAATTAGATCTCCTAAAGAATCAGTCTTTAGTTTAATCTGGAATGTTTGTAGAGACAAGTAGTCTTTGAAAGGTCTGAAGGCTAGAACAAAAGTGTTGACAAAACAGAAACTTCTGTCACTGGTGGGTATAGTTTTTGACCCCTTAGGTCTAATTTCATCCTTGCTAGGAAGAGAAAAAAATTCTTATTCAGAGAGCCTGATCTGAAAAGCTCTCATGGGAAGATCTGTTATTAGATGTATGTGTTGGGGGAATGGAGAGTGTTGTTAAGAATCTGTTTTACTAAGGAGACTCAAAGTACTGAGCTCTGTTAAGAGCTCACAAACAGACAGGACAGATATTTGTACTTGAACACCCCACCCGTTATACCACTACTCGGTTAAATGAACCTCAGAATTCAACTTTCTTTTAATTTTGGAAATGCAATGACATTAAAAGAAATGACTTAAATTTTCTAATTAAATTCTATGAAATGATGCCTCGAATCCCGGAGGTGGTGAGCACGATTTCGTTTCCCGGCACCACAGACGTATGCCAAGACTTTGACCTTAACTCGACGATTACCTCTGTCACACAGGCAGAGTAGAATAGAGGACACTGCAATTGCAGAAACAGAAACGACACACTGTTAATCATGGGAAACTGAAAGCATGAGCACACATATAATGAGTTTCCAATATTCTACAGGATGAAAATATATTGGTTAGTCACAGCTAACCAGAATTATTTATGCTACTATAATAGCATACAAAACCATTAATTCTTTGCTGGTATTAAAGGAAAACAATTTATTCACAATAAATGAATAAACAAGACAAATACAGTACTGTATGTATTCCTTAAATTGTGGGCAACCACAAAAGTTGCAATGCTTATTACTGATTTGCAATTAATATAGTAAAACACTCTATTTAAGATAAAGGAAGAATCTACGAGATAAATACAGTATTCATTCACTTTTGATTATCAAGAACTGTTTGCAATGAAAAAAGGGGGTGCAAAACCACCTTTTGAAGTATTTGCAACTTATAACTCAAAACACTTTATTGCCAACAAATGAAGAATCAGCAAGATAAATACACTATGCATTCATTAAATTGCGGTTAGCAGAAAATATTTGCAAAGCCAACAGGGTAAAATTACCTTTTAATTATTTGCAATTTATAGCATAAAACACTTTAGTTAAATGATTAATTATTTGTAATTTATATAGAAAATAGCTTTATTCACGGGTTTTTGACATAAAACACTTTATTTACGATGATAGAAAGAGGTGAAATGAAATTAGAATTTCTTAAGAGAAGGGATAGATTTTTACGTACTCATAACCAGTCTTCAGAGGATGAGATTTTCGTTTATCACATCCAATGAAAAGAAACTTCTTAGCAATGTATAGCAGCTGTAATTTCCAGGTTAAGGGATTAACTTTGGCAAGTGAGACTACAGTTAGGTAATCTACAAAATTTCGTTTGTATGGGAATGGTATCTGAGAAAAAATTCGTAGGATTTAACCTGTAACGAATGTAACTAATTCTCGAAAAAACAATTTGCTTGATCCACGAGTTTTACCATACACTATCCCTCACCTTGTTTGTGCCAGATGAACTCCTGTGAAGATGCCATGTAAATAAGGTTGAAATAAACTTGACTGCTGAGGCGAGATGCTGCCTCTGGGATGTTTGGCCGCCAAATGAGGACGCTTCAATGTCCCTCCTGGTGACGTCATCTGTAGGATATATTTCTAGAGCAGTAACTGGCTCTTATATCATTTAAGGACTACTTTAGTGGTGGTCCCTGGCAGGCAATTATAGCAGAGATGCAAGGGAGAGACAGTATTTTAGGTGCAACAAGTGGAAGCAAATAAAATAAAACGAGAATAATAATGGAAAGTTAGGTTACTGGTAAACAATCTCTAGAACGTTCTTTGCGTTGTAGGAGACGGAATTTAAGTACTCAAATAATAAAGAAGCTACTGAAATATATCTAGACAGGCTAATGACATAACAGCAAGGTCAAATTTATAACAAAATTATCAGCAAGAACAATTTTTATAATAATTTATTAGCAAGAGCTATTTTATCATAAGAAAATTGTAAAGAAAATGTATCTGATAGGTTCACTGACAAGATGGAAAGGTAGGAGCAGCCTTTATATCAGGACTATGCTTCTACACGTACAAGAATAGTAAATAAGGTATATTTAAAATTAGCTATAAGCTAAGATATAAATTGCAAATAATCATAATCTGCGAAAGTCAAGAAATGGGAACTATTTTTTTAGTTAGAAAAATGACAGTTAAGTCACTAAATTAACTAATAAGGCATCTAGCAGCCTCTGGTGACTTTGAGCAAAACACTCTGTCACAAAGGCCCTTTCTAAAGAATATTGATTTAGCAAAATTCTAGTACAGAAGGCACAACAAGAGCAGAGGAAGTTATGGTGGCTTCAGTGTTACTATGAGGGATGAGATATCCTTCTCATGGAAATGAACAAATGAACAATAAGAATTGGGTCCACCACTGGAACATATCATACCGCTAGGAAAAGTGAACAAATCTTATAACAAAACATTATATGACATGCAAAACATGAAAGAAATGTGATCAAATTCAAATTTCAAGAAAATTAAATCACAATTAGATATCAGTGAATATCAATATTTAACTTTAGGAATGCTTTACATGCAATAAAGCAATAAAATAATATACACAAAAAAATGCAGTATACGCAAATGGAAAATTTGAACCAAGTCGTCATTAACATTGGCGACTGGATTAAAACAGTTTCAGCTATTCAACACTAAACTTAACTGTTTCTGTTAAGGTTTGTACTAATAATAAGCATAAATCATGGCTTCCAGTTTATTGTTGCAAGATGGGTGCCGGTCGGCTCAATCAATATAAACATTAGAAAACCAACAACGGGTATAAGTACAATGAAAGCAAAAGAGGTGCGATAAAGGGAATAACCCTATTATAAATAAAGGATTAGATCACTTATATCATAACATTCCTTTCCCCTAGAATTCGCAATACATCACATATAAAAAATAAATCATCAACTTCTTAAAACAAGGTACACATGAAAATTCTATATAAGGAGTTCAAAACACTATTTACAAATTAAGACGATCAGGGGGCTTGATATTTCTCTGAGACCTTCTCACTACTGGAGTCTGCATAGGTGACTCATCACATGCACTATTACTTACATCTCTTGAAGGTACATTAATAACATCTCTTGAAAGTACACCATTTGTTTCTATAATATTAGAATTGGTTGTTAATTCACTAGGAACACTTATTACAACAGGATTATCAGCTTCAATTTCACTTACAACAGGATTATCATAATCATTATTCAACAATTCATTATTAGACTGATTGAAATCTCCAAAATATCTATGCATCAATTGATCAGAATGTCTTTTCCATATCATATTCCCTGAACAATGTACTTGCACTTTATAATTTCTTAAACCCAATACTTCTACAATTCTACCTTCCACCCATAGTGGACCTTTACCATAGTTACGTGCAAACACAGCATCATCAACTTTGTACATGTTTTCTTCATTTGAAAGACTATCATTACATTCTTTACTTTCTTTCAGCTTTACATCTACAGTACCTCTGAAATTTCTATTAAACATAATCTCTGCAGGAGCTTTTCCTGTAGCAGAATGTACAGTTCTTCTATAGTTATAAAGAAAACGACAAACTCTAGTAGTATAATCTCCCTCTTTAAATTTTCTTAAACCCTCCTTAAATGTCCTTACAGCTCTTTCTGCAAGACCATTAGAGGCTGGATGTTAAGGGGCAGGACAAACATGTTTTATACCATTCTTTTGCAAAAACACCTTCATTTCCTGTGATACAAAATTAGGAGCATTATCTGACACTATCATGTCTGGCAAGCCAAAATTAGAAAATACTTTCCTTAGGTGATTTATAGTGACACCAGATGTTACAGAACTAGAGAACTGTATATCTAAGAACTTACTATAAGAATCAATGACAATTAGAAAATATTTACCATCAATAGGACCTGCATAGTCCATATGGACCCTAGACCATGGTTTTCCCGTATTAGGCCATGACAAAGTATTAGCTGGTGGTTGTTTATAATTCTTAAAACAAATATTACAATTCTTTGTCATCTCTGCAAGGTCTTGGTCAATCTTTGGCCACCAAACCCATTTCCTAGCCTCTGCTTTCATGGCATTTATTCCATTATGACTATTATGTAAATGAGTCAATATCTTACACCTCAATTCTACAGGTATTACAATACAATTCCTGTATAACACTACATCATTATGAAGAGACAATTCATCTTTAACATTACAATATTCCATGAGTGACAAATTATTTTCTTTAGACCAACCAAATCTTAGACAATTAATTAACTGAGACATCACTTTATCTTTCTTATTATATTGTCTAATTACCTTATAAGAAATTTCATCAAAATCAAGCAATTCCACTAATCTTACATACTCAGCAGGAATCCCAACATGAATTTCATCTTCTACTGGAAGATGGCTAAGTGCATCGGCAATAACATTTTCCTTTCCAGGTTTATTGGT